>CAUYUJ010011925.1:238690-288690 GCA_963575745.1 Prorocentrum cordatum | reverse complement strand
CCGCTCAGCGCCGCCCCTCGAGCTGGCCTCGCCCAGGGCGGGGGGTTCGCGGCGGGCCCCGCGGGGGCGGCGGCCCTGCGCGCCGCGCGCGCGCGCCCATGGGCCAGACGTGCGGTGGTCCCTCGCTGGAGGGCACCTCCGAGGAGATCAGCGCGCAGGCGGGCGCTTCACAGCAAATTTCGGAAGTTCCGCTCGTCTTGGTGGTCGTTTTTTTGATTCCTTGTTTTGTCGATCGGCGCGGGCCCTCGCACCCCCTCCCCCCCCCATTGGAGTAGATCTTGGATGTTTTTTGGTGCCTGTTTTGAGTAGGTGGAGTCACTCCCCCATCGGACGCACTGTTGCAAACAGTGGCGCTAAGCAGAGGTCCAGAGCCAGACCCCCCCCTCCCCCCCTTGCGCCCAATGTCGAAACGCCGAATAAGAACACGCTGACTTTCGGAAGTCTTCGCTCGTCTTTGACTGGATGTACATCGGCGAATCGCGCCCAATGGCGCCAACCAGCTTCAAATGGCATCCAGTGGCGCTCAGTAGCGCCGAGTGGCGTCCAAGTAGCGCCCGCTAGCGACCAATAGCGCCCAACAACGCCATGTGAGGAAGATGCATTCTGTCCGCTTTGCGCCCAGTTGGGCGCGCTATCGGGCGAAACAATTATGTGAGTTGTTCTCTCAGGGTCGGTCGGTCGGCGTCGGTCGGTCCGTCCGTCCGTCGGTCCATCGTCATCGTCGCCGCCGCCGCAGTCGTCGTCGTCGGGATCTTTTTCGTAGTCGTGCGTTTTGGCGTCGTGACCGTCTTGTTGTTCGTAGTCTCTGGAGGAGAGGACAGGACGATGAGGATATGACTGGCTTGGATCGGGTTGTGGCACACAGGCGGAGGGTCACTCCCCGCAATTTGCAATCACCTTTCGGCAGGGGGGATGACGAGCGAAGGAGGAGGAGGAGGATGAGGAGGAGGAGGAGGGGGAGGGGGAGGAGGAGGAGGGGGAGGGAGTTGACTCCTTCTCCTCACCACGTCTTTCTTACACTTTCCTGCGTCCTCCTCCTGAGGGAGAGGAGGCCCTGGGGGACGTTGCAGAAGAGGTATGGAGCGGGCCTGGACAGCACCTGTGCAAGTTGATGCGGTAGGTTCGTGCCGTGCTAACGCGGCGGCGACCACAGCGCGGGCGGTCAAGGTTGAACCATGTCGGTGGATCGGAATCGGCCGACGCCGAAACGTCACGGCATCGGACAACCACGACCGTTCAAGTCCAGAACGATCCACGCGGTGTCGGGAACCAGCGCCGACGTGATCTGGACATTAAATTGCCATCAGTTGTAGGGCTGCTCACACTGATTCGCGACGATTCGATCCCCAAGCTTTGATCTCGATCTCCATCCGATCCGATCCGGTTGGAGCGGAGGCCTTCATTGGCTTGCAGGGGCCGATCCCGCAATATCCGACCCGTTCCCGATCCGATCCGATTTCGCGATTCGATCCAGCTCGGGCCTGTCGGCGGCGAGCGAGGGGGGGAATAGAGAAGGAGAAGGCCTTCTCAGAACGCGGCGGGACTCCTCAGAAGCCCTCGCGCCTCCTGAGAAGTATTCTGCGTCTTCGGGGCAGGCCTAGAACACTTCTCAGAAGGCCAGGGAACTTCCGAGCCTTCTGAGAAGGCCCGCCCTTTCTTACTTCCCTCCCGGGCGCGTTGCCTAATGCAGCTCCGGCCTGAGTGGAGAGCTGGCGTGACCCGAAGGTGGACGCGCTGGAGGCCAAGATTTCAAAGGCCGAGAGGGACCTGCGGCAGTACGTGGTCCTCGGGGCCACCGACCCGGCGGCCAAGCAGAGAGCCCTGCAGCTCATGAGGAGCGCGGCGGACGGAGGAGGAGGAGGAGGAGGAGGAGGAGGAGGAAGACGGGAAACATGAGGAGGACGAGGATGCGGGGGGTGAGAATGAGGATCACGGTGAGGAGGAGGAGGAGGAGGAGGAGGAGGTGGAGCAGGGTGAGTTGGACGATGAGGGTGCGAAGGAGGGGGGCAGGACTACGAAGTGAATGATGATGATGATGATGATGATGATGATGATGATGATGATGATGATGATGATGCTGATGCTGATGCTGATGCTGATGCTGATGCTGATGATGATGATGATGATGATGATGTTGATGATGATGACGATGATGCTGCTGATGATGATGCTGATGCTGATGCTGATGATGATTATTATGATGATAATGAAGATGACGACGATACTGGTAATGATGATGATGATGCTGATGATGATGATTATGATGAGAAGGAGGAGGAGGATGAGGATGATGATGAGGTTGATGATGATTATGATGATGGTGACGACGATAATGCTGATGATGATGATGATGATGATGCTGATGATGAGGATGAGGATGAGGTGAGGGTGAGGGTGAGGATGCTGATGCTGATGTTGATGCTGATGCTGATGCTGATGACGATGACGATGATGATGATGATGATGATGATGATGATGATGATGCTGATGCTGATGCTGATGCTGATGATGACGACGATGATGATGATGACGGTGATGATGATGAGGATGAGGATGAGGATGAGGATGAGGATGATGAGGATGATGAGGATGATGAGGATGAGGATGATTGAGGATGAGGATGAGGATGAGGATGAGGAGGGAGGATGATGAGGATGATGATGATGATGATGATGATGATGATGATGATGATGATGATGATGATGATGATGATGATGATGATGATGATGATGATGATGATGATGATGATGGTGATGATGAAAAAGAGGTGGAGTACATGGGAAAGCATCTTAAGGGTGCCGAGGATGGTGAGAAGGAGGAGGGAGGAGGAGGAGGAGGAGGAGGAGGAGGAGGAGGAGGAGGAGGAGGAAGAGGAGGAGGAGGAGGAGGAGGAGGAGGAGGAGAGAGGAGAAGGAAGGGCATGAGGATGGCTGCGACGAGGACAACGGCGAGGACGAAGTACGACGACGATAGGGAGGAGGATGGCGAGAAGGCGGAGGGCGAGGAGGACCAGCTGCAATAAGAGGAGATAGGGAGAGCAGGAGCAGGAGGAGGAGGGTGAGCAAGATGAGGAGCTCTCGCCGCCCCTCCCTCCTATGACATTTCCTCGGTTTATGTTGTTATCCCTCTTTCCTCGTCCTTATTCTTCTGCTGTCGCAACCTTGTACAGTTAGTTATTCTTCATCCAGCTGGTGGGAACACCCACCTGGCTCACTAGTTTGACTACGCCCACAGGGCCGACCGGCCCGGGGGGGGGGGGCAACGTCAGTACGATATTACTGCCATCAAGCATTCAGGCATTCAGGTGGAGGGTCAGCAGGAGGAGGCTATGGAGGGTTACAGTAAGCCCATCAAGCATAAGACTGGCCTGCCAGCAGACGCCCCACGTAATCAACTCTTCTTCCGGAAGCGACTGGGGACCCACAGGAGGTTTTCTGGCGCCCGAGGAAAGACACATGTGGAAGAGAACTGTGCACCGAGGGTTCTTCAAGCACGAACTGCACAAGGATGAGAATGAGGAGGAGGAGGAGGAGGAGGAGGAGGAGGAGGAGGACGAGGAGGAGGAGGAGGAGGAGGAGGAAGGAGGAGGAGGAGTGTGAGAACGAGAATGAATGGAAGGAAGAGGAGGATGGGGAGGACGAGGAGGAGGAGGCGGAGAAGGAGGAAGAGGGGGAGGAGGCGGATGACGACGATGACGACCACGAGGAGAAGAAGGAGGAGGAGGAGGAGGAGGAGGAGGAGGAGGAGGAGGGTGATAAGGCGGATGAGTGAGGATGGGGGACGAGGTCACGTGCTTCATCCCTCATTGTTCACCTCCGCTGCCCTTCCCCGAACCGTCCGATGGTGGTTGCGGGAGACCCGTGGCATGGAGCGGAAGGGACCTGATTGGGGTGCTACTGTTCGCTGTAGACATTGACATATCGTACGGGAGGGCTGCCGAGCGCTTTCTGGCCTCCAGTTCTGCCAGAGGCACCGAGCCGCTGCTTCTTGTGGGACGATTATCCGATCGATTTCCTGTGCAACAGAAATATCAACCACAATTGTACCTCTCTTTTCCCCCCCGATGTGCTGTCAAGTTGCAGCCACAGGCTTGCTCGAGGCTGCAATCCCCACGACTGGGGCCTTTTTGCGCGCGTCCTCCCAGCCTGCCGACAGGCGAAAGAAGGTGTTCGAGGAGCAGCGTCAGCAGCTGATCGGCGCCCAGTTCAACGTCGATAACCTTGCTGATCAGGAGGAGCAAGCCAAGTTCACCCTGAAGGCGGTAAAAGCCATGCAGGCTGGCCGTGACAAGCTGAAGAAGAACTCGGAGAGGATGAGCTCGAACCAGGTCGACAGGATTCTGGACGACGCCACGGAGCTCGCCGACGAGATGCGGAATATCAACGAGGCGCTGGCCCAGGGCTCCGGGCTTCTGGAGCTGGAGTCGGAGTTCGCGCAGCTGCAGCGGGAGATGATGGCAGACGCGGGCGCCCAGGCCACGCGGGGCGGAGAAGGCGCAGTCGGGCCCCTCGATCTCTTACCCTGCTGACCGATTTTTTGATGCGGGCGCATGCGATCGTGGTCCCCATAACCTTGAGCAGTACGGTCGAGGTATAGCGTCGAGGTCGGCTTGGGGAGGGTACCCTAATGTTCTTCGGGCTCGTTGGACGTTCTAATGTTCTGGGCGGCGGAGGGACTCATGTCCTTGAAGGATATTATCTTGTCCTAGGTCCGACTGTTCCCCCCCGAGACATCTCCCTCTGGCGGGGTAGCCTTCGGAAGGGCGCGGTGACAAGACATCCAATAAGTTCTGGGTTGTTTCAAGACGGAGTCCCCAGAAACCCCGCCCCGTTCCCCAGGGCTGGCTTCTCATCCCGAGTCTTTTTTTGACGTTCCTGGGGCCCAGCGAAAGCCCTCAGAGGCCGGAAGCGGCGAAACGCGACCGTCTTCAGCTCGTTTGGAAGACGTTGGATGTCTCGGGGGGCCGAGGGGGAGGAGGACGCGGAGGAGGAGGAGGAGGAGGAGGAGGAGGAGTAGGAGGAGGAGGAGGAGCGTGGAAGAGCATTTGGACGAGGATGAGAAGGACGACAGGGAGGAGGTGGAGGAGGATGGGGAGGAGCAACGGCGGCGGCGACGGCGGATGGCGAAGGAGGAGGAGGGCGATGGCGAGGAGGAGGAGGGCGACGGCGAGGAGGAGGGCGACGGCGAGGAGGAGGAGGAGGACCAGATCAAGCCCATGAAGCATCACTGATACCGATGCTGCAGTACATTCTCCCGTCCCAAGTCCGCCTTCAGAAGGATCGTACAGTTTCACGGTGTGTTCAGTGATAGCACCGTCTTGACAAGGAACCGCCTCTCGTCCGTTGCCATACTGACATGTCTGGGGGGACGCACAGCCAGGAGTTACCAAGAAGGGGCAAGAGTTCGAGAACGTGGAGGAGAATAAGGATGAGGATGAGGATGAGGATGGGGATGAGGATGGGAACGATGATGAGGATGAGGATGAGGATGAGGATGATGCTGATGATGATGCTGCTGCTGATGATGATGATGATCATGATGATGATGATGATGATGATGATGATGATGATGAGGATGAGGATGCTGCTGCTGCTGATGATGATAATGATGATGATGATGCTGATGCTGATGCTGATGCTGATGCTGCTGCTGATGATGCTGATGATGCTGATGATGACGATGCTGATGATGCTGGTGAGACTGATAATGATGATGATGATGATGATGATGATGATGATGATGATGATGATGATGATGATGATGATGATGATGATGATGATGGTGGTGGTGGTGGTGGTGGTGGTGATGATGATGATGATGATGATGATGATGATGATGATGATGATGATGATGATGATGATGATGAGGATGAGGATGAGGATGAGGATGATGATGATGATGATGATGATGATGGTGGTGGTGGTGATGATGAGGATGAGGAGGAGGAGGAGGAGATGTGATGCTGATGCTGATGCTGATGCTGATGCTGATGATGATGATGCTGATGATGATGATGATGATGATGATGATGATGATGATGATGATGATGATGATGATGATGATGATGATGATGATGATGATGATATGATGATGATGATGATGATGATGATGATGATGATGATGATGAGGAGGAGAGAGGAGGAGGAGGAGGAGGAGGTGGAGGAGGAGGAGGAGAGGAGACGAGGAGGTGGAGGAGGAGGAGGAGGAGGAGGAGAGGACGAGGAGGAGAAGGAGGAGAGGGGAGAAGGAGGAGGGAGGAGGGAGGAGGAGGAGGAGGAGGAGGAGGAGGAGGAGGAGGAGGAGGAGGAGGAGGAGGAGGAGGAGGAGGAGGAGGAGGTGTGTGAGAGGGCTCCGCCCCGCCGCGCCTCCGTAGGCCGCCCAGGGTGCGCCGATGGCCGCGCGGAGCGCCTCGGGGCACCGCGAGCAGCTGGCCGCCGGCGCGTACGGGGCCGCGCCGCCCGTTGGCGCGTACGGGGCCGCGCCACCCGCCGCCGCGGCGCGGAGGGAGCACAAGCCGTGGGAGGTCCGCCGCCTGGCACGGAACGGTTTTTGGACGAGTTCAAGTCTAGCGCCGTCAATCAAGGGAGGAGCAGGTTTCCACACCGCTACCGTTCCCTCGTTCTCCCCCTCTTGTGCCTCCTGGGAGGCCCTCGTCTCCACCGCTGGATTCGCATCGAGATTCCGGTCCGAAGGCACCCCGGGAGAGGTCTGGGGAGTAGCGTTAATGGTATTTGTTGGTATATATCCCAAGTCCATTTTGTTCGCGTCATGAGGGCTTTGTATTGGCGAGGCGGCCATGGCCAACACGGGGTCACATATCCCCGTTTCACGGGGCCAACATGGGTCACACCATCCCCGTTGGGAACCCGAGGGCCCCCCCCCGTGGCTTCCGAGAGGGGTCGCACAACACTCCCGCCAACACGGGTGTATGACTGCCGCAAGTCGGCAACGTTACAAAATGGGAGCGGCCATATGCGATCGGGAATTCTGGGATGGCGTGTCGCTCCGCCGGTTCTGGCCAGCCGCGTTTCGGCGCGACACGCTGTCCATTTCCTCGTCCCCGGGCGTCGACGTCCCGAGCCTTCCCGAGCTTCTCGCCCCGCGGACGGAGCGACACGCTAAGCGTTTGCAAGGCATAGCGTGTCGCAGGGGCCGCCTCCGCGACAAAATTAAGCAACAGCTCCCGACCGTGGATCGGTTTTGGAGCGAATTCGAAACATCGTTACCGAATAAAGTTATTTCCCAAACCGCTACTGAACGAATTCAAAGAACGTTATCTCAAGTTGAAGTTGTTCAACATCAGTCATGTATTGTTGTTTGGTTTTGTGGGTTCACCTGGCTGCAGACGTCTTTCACATTCCCAGCCCCAGCCGGTTTTTCAGACATCTGGCCTGCAGGTGTAGGGCTCACATGTGGTTGCGTACGGTAGGTTCGTGTCGTGCCGACGCGGCAGCGAGCCCGCCGCGAGCGTAATGCCGCCAGTGCCCCAGAACCGGCCAATATGGAACGATCTGGCGATGGACAAGCCGCCGATCGCTCCAGTTTTGAAGGATCCACGAGCTGTCAGAAACGAACGCCAGGGTCGTGACGACACGAACCTGCCGTACTCTTTCTGCCTCGTGCGCGCCCTCGGGCGCCGAGAGGCATGCGCAGGCACCGTTCCTGGCCTGGCCCATCCTGGGCCCAGGATCGGCGCGTATGCCTCCCTCGCCGAGCAGGGATGGCGTGTGCGCCGATCCCTTCAACCCTCGTCGAAATTGAACGCAAGTTTTTTCCACCCCCGTCGCCCTCAAATTTCAATGTTCATCGACGGGCGCATCGCGGCCGGCGGGGTCCGAAGAAAATGTCGAAGTCGCCGGCGTCGGCGTGAACGTTGAAATTGGGGGGGTCGGGGGGCGCCGCCAGGTCGCGGCTAAAACTTGCGTTCAATTTCGACGAGGGATGTGGGCCCGGGGTGGGCCTGGCCAGGATCGCTGCCTGAGCGTGCTGCTCTCCGTCCCCTTGGCGCCCTCCGGGTGGCTCCAGAGGCCCGTGTTCGGGTGTTCGGCCTCCTCGCCGCCAGGGCCCGGGGTGGGCCTGGCCAGGATCGGTGCCTGCGCGTGCTGCTCTCCGTCCCCCCCTTGGCGCCCTTCTCGGGTGGCTCCGGAGAGGCCCGCGTTTTCGGCCTCCCTCGCCGCCAGGGCCGTGGCGCGGAGGGGCTCTCCGTCCCCCCTGCCCTCCCCTGCCGCCTTCCCCCCCCCCCACCTCCGCGGGGCGCCCGCCCCGGCCAGGGGGACCGGGAGGAGGGGGAGGAGGGAGGGAGGGAGGGGAGGGGAGGGGAGGGGATGGGAGGGAGAGGAGGAGGAGGGGAGGAAAAGGAGGAGGAGGAGGAGGAGGAGGAGGCAGGAGGCAGGAGGGCGGAGGGCGGAGGGAGGAGGGTGAGGGAGGATGAGGAAAAGGAGCAGACTTAAGGTCCGCAGCTCGAAGGCTCGAAGGAGGAGGAGGAAGAAGAGGAGGAGGAGGAGGAGATTGAGGAGGGTGGAGGGATGGAGTCAGGGGCAACGAGAGCGGGGGAAATGTTAGGGGGGTGCGTGCGTGTGCATATGCGTGTGCGTGTGCATGTGCGTGTGCGCGTGTGTGCGTGTGTGCGTGTGTGCGTGTGTGCGTGTGTGCGTGTGTGCGTGTGTGCGTGTGTGCGTGTGTGTGTGTGTGTGTGTGTGTGTGCGCGTGTGCGTGTATGGTAAATCAACCCCCAGCCGCCTATTGATCTCCGACGGGGGCCTGGGTACCCCAACCGCCCCGTGAACTTGCGGCTTCGCTATCGGGGCATGTCGCCGATCTGTCAGCGATGTGTCGCCGATTCCAGGTCGATGGCCGCCCCCCCCCCCCCTGAGCTGGTCCCCCTCTTTCGTTCCCCCGCAGGGAGGAGGGTGGCGGAGGCAGGAGGAGGAGGAG
This sequence comes from Prorocentrum cordatum, assembly GCA_963575745.1. Classification (NCBI taxonomy): domain Eukaryota; class Dinophyceae; order Prorocentrales; family Prorocentraceae; genus Prorocentrum; species Prorocentrum cordatum. The sequence goes on along the minus strand of CAUYUJ010011925.1, from coordinate 279,756 downwards.
GAGGAGGAGGAGGAGGAGGAGGAGGAGGAGGGGAGGAGGAGGAGGAGGAGGAGGAGGAGGTGGCTGCATGAGCAAGGAGGGAGTTCGTGTGGTGGTGGGAGCGGTGGCATGAACATAGCAGTCGTGCTCACAAGGAGGGAAGGATAAGGGGGGAGGGCAGATGAGAAGGAGGAGGGTGGAGCAGGAGGGCGGAGGGGGGGAGATGGGGAGGTGGGCACATGAGCAGGATCCCTACGGGCTTGCCGACTCCCCTCCGGTCGTTTTTGCGGGGGATCAGGCTGGATAAATCGAGGCATCGCGCCGACTTCGGCCAGGGGTGGCCCTATACCCTTCTGTTCCCCGCTCGCGCCTTGGCGAACCACGCCGACGTCGAGAATGGATGCCCGCGCGCAATATGTGGCGTTCCAACAACAAATGAGGAAAATCAGGAGGCCTCACGCGGCGCGTAATAGCTGCATTATCTAGTCCACACGTCAGCTCTGTTAGCTATGGGGCGACGCTGGCGCGGCGATGCTCCGGCGTCAGTCCGACGTAGATCCGACGTAATTCCTCGCAGTCCGACGTAAACCCGACGTGAATAAATCGGGTCTCAAGTTGCCGCGCGAGGCCTCCAGGATTTTCCTCCTAACGAAAAAGGGCCGTGCGCGCGAGGATCGAAGGAGTTGCCATCTGTTCCTCGGCGGAATGCGGCGGAAGGGCGGCGGAAGTGAAACGAGGCCGCCTCCGCCAGCGGAGGCTGGCGGAAGCTCGGCGGAAGCCGGCGGAAGCAAGAATCGGCATCCCAAGGGATGACAACATGCTTGTTTTCGAGAGCGGTCATATAAAGCGAGGCCAGGCCAGGTACCTAATCTGGAACAGGCCGTGGAGGCTCTGGCGTGAGCCGAGGGACCTCAGAGGCCGGTCAAGCCCTCAAAACGACCAGAGAGAAGCGCCCGGGCCCGTGAAGCCGTGAAGCACGTCTTCTCGGCCGCGAGCGAGGGGGGGGAAGTGGGAAGAAGAAGAAGAAGACCTTCTCAGAAGGTTCACAAGGTTTCTAAGCCTGCCCTTGAAGACACAACAGAACCGTTCAGAAGGCGCGAGGGGTTCTGAGAAGTCCCGCCGCCTTCTTAGACGGCCTTCTCCTTCTCACTTCCCCCCTCGCTCGCCGCCGATCTTCAGGGAAACGTGAGACTCGAGTATGCCGGAACTCGGGTTTGCCGACGCTTTCTCACGAGCGCGCCCTGGACTTTGACGCTCCAGTTTTGTGGGACGTTTGCAGCGAGAGCTCGCGTCAAATGTCAGGTCGGGTCTCGTCATTTTCAGGACGGGCCTGTCAGGCCAACCCGAGTCCCCCGCACCCGAGTCTTGCGTCTCCCCGAGCCATGTGGCGCTCCCGGCAGTGCCTGGGCTCTTGCTTGGCGCGGGGCCGCCAGCTGCAGGGCCTGGCCAGGCCTCCGATCCCCGACCACTTCAGAGGAGGACGAGGCACCGATGTCACCACCCTTGCCCCGTTCTCGCCTTGCTGGGCCTCCTGGGAGGCCCTCGTCGCCGCCGCCGGATTCGCCTCGAGATTCTGGTCGGAACGCAACCCGGGAGAGGTCCGTGGGGTAGCGGTATCGGCACACTCTAGTTTCCGCGCTGTTTGATTTCCGGAGGGGTGTCGCGGGGGGCGCCGCGGCGAGACGCTGAGCAAAAGTTCCCGACCGTAGGATCGCCCCTGCCATCCGCAGATCTGCGACCACAGGCGAACCCTGCTCCTATTGGTGCAATCGTCGCTGGGGTATCGGACGCCCCCGCTGGGTCTCGCCTGGCTGCAGGCACCCTTCGAATTCTGAGCCCCAGCTGGTCTGTCGCAGCATGACATGCAGGGGTAGGGCTGACCTGTGGCTGCTTCACAGGGGGTGGGACGCTCTGCGTCGACAGAAGGATTCGGTAGCACATCGTGGGAGCCTTGTGTGCCCTCGTAAACCCGTCTTTCGGGTGCCCTAGCGTCGAGTAGTGTTCGGTGATCGATGAGATAGCGCCGATTCAGCGTCGGCTAGCGTCGATGAGCGAAGAATGAGCGTCGTCCAGCGTCGATTCGCAAGGGCCAATAAGATGGCATGGAATGCCCCCATGAGTTGTCGCCGACGGAAGGCCTCGTTCCCGCGCCCGCCCCCGCGACGCAACTCTCCCACGCATTCTTGCACGCAGGCTCGCGTGTGCTCGTCCAGACCTTGCCACAGCGCAGGGCGCGGCTGCTCGTGTGTCTCTGCGCCCGCCCCCGCGGGCCCGTGGACAGGTCCCGGCTCCGCCGCCGCCCCCGCCTCCGAGGCGCGGCGAGGGCGTCTCGCGAGGCGGCCGGCGGCCGCGCGGGCCGTCGTCGTCGTCGTCGTCGTCGTCGTCGTCGTCGTCGTCGTCGTCGTCGTCGTCGATCTGTCGTCGTCGTCGTCGTCGATCTGTCGTCAATCGTCGTCCGTCTCTCGTCCTCCGTCGTCCGTCTGTCGTCTTCCGTCGCCCGTCGCCCGTTGTCCGTCCTCGTGTTCGGAGGCTCCCGGGCGTTCCTTGGGGTGTTACTCGTCGCGGCTCGGCGCAGGTCGAAAGGTCGGCCAGGATGGGCCCCGGAAGGGGTCTGGCGACCGATCTGTGAGCGGGTTGTCGCCGTCGTCGTCGTTATTGTGGTCGCCATGGAGGTCGTCGTTGCTGTTGCCGCCTAGGCCGTCGTTGTCGACGTTGTTTGCGTCATTGTCTCACCTGACGTCGACGATCACGACGACGATGACGACCTCCAGGAGCAGGGGGTGCAAGGGGGGGAAGAGTAACGTAGATGTCGGCCTCACGATTCTGTATTTTGCGTGGCGTCGAGGAGATGTCAGGACCCCCTCTCCCTGGTTTGGCGAGGTAGGGGAAAAGGGTCACTTCAACTTCAAGAATCAAGTTGTAATTTAGTGTGATATTTTGCATGATGTTGCGTTGCGATGTGTTGTGTGAGTTGGTGCGTCGGTGTTTGTGTTTATCTGTTGGCTGTGCTTGCGCTGGCATTTGCTTGAGTAAGAAGTGGAACTTGTTGAACAATATTGTGTTTGCTGGGCGAAAACGGGACAGCGAAAGCAACGACAACAGCAGAAACAATAACACTTTATCACAATGTGCATAACACAACCCTTTCGGGCTTCAGTTGCAATACTTTCAATTACGCATTGACAATACCAAGGTTTCGGTTTATACTTCAGTATTTTACAAACAACTAATTATACATGTTTGCTGCTGATGTTTATATTGTGTTAGCACTTTCTGGTTTATCTCTGATGTGAGAAATCGAGGTGGGTACAAAACAAACTGGAAGCATGGGCAACACAGGCAACCTGGAACAATCACGTAACACAAAACGACACCATTGGTCTCCCAAGAGCAAGAACGTGACATCAATCTACCACTTAGGTTGTGATTGCTCTTTCTGAGTAAAAGGCAAAGTATGTTAAAGCTGCGTTATAGTATTTGTTGATGTTTCTGCTATTTGTGTGTGTGTGTGTGTGTCTTATCGTTTTTCTTGCGTTCGCCCACCATTATACCAGACGTCGTTGTCGTCTTCCTTGTAGTTGCCTGGCGTTGTCGCCGTCGTCTCCGTGTCCATTGTCGTCGTCGTCGTCGTCGGCCGATGGTGGCAATCTTGAAGCGTTCTTGTAAATCTGATTCTAGTAGGGGTCGGTATTCGAGCCCTCGCTGGGCTGTTTATTTGGTTTGGGCTGCCTGGGCTTCGCGTTCCAGGGAACTGTTTCTTTGTGGTTCCTTAGCGGGGAGTGGGAAGAAACGTTTCCAAACATCAGCTTCTGCCGTCTCAGATGGTTTTGTTCCAATCGCACGTCTAACTATGCTGCTGCTGTGTCTCCTCCTCATCCTCTGTCTCCACCGCCTTCTGTTCCCCCGTTCCTGAGTAAGCTGAGTTCGCTGGTGCCTCTAAGTGCACATGCAGGCATAGGGATCGCACCATACCGGCACTACTTGCGTGAAGATTGCGAGCACGGAGAAGGAGCAAACAAACGCGGAGCAGCGCAAATGGACACCAGGAACGACGCCAAAAACGCAAACATAGAATGCAGTGCGCGATCGGCGGCTGACGCATCCACCACTTGCCCAATTTGTGCGCGGATCGGACACAGCGCGCGCCCAACATGTGAGCAACATGGCTTACACATAACTTGCGTAGACGCGGGATCCGATAATCGCACAACATCGGAAGGCGATGCGACACCACACTTATGTCTCCCTCTGTCCCTCCTTTTGAAAAGGAAGCTGCCATTCCGACACCATGCCCGAAGCGCCGAGTGCCGCTGGAATGCCTCAAGCTAAGCTGCAAACCTGGGGGATGCTCGGACGAAATCGCGCCCTCCGCTGCCCAGTAGAACAGGCACGTGTAAGCGCCCAGCAAAACGTTAGTCACATTCTCTTGATTCCGAAACGTACAGGGTCACCGCAAAGCAGGTCAGAGCAAGGAGGATGAAACCGACCACATGTTTGAAGTCGCGCCGACCAGCCGCTTTGCTTCACGCAAGACCTTGCAGGTCGGGGATTCGCAGCACGCCAACGATGTACTTCAAGGCTTTGCCTCCCATGGGTTCCAGGCGGGCGCGATGCGCGTTTCTACTTGGTTTTGGAGCGGCAGCGTTGCCATCTCTCTCACTCCAGGACGCCGGCAACAGCTCTTGGCCGCGCCCTTGCGATCCGCTGTGCTCCAGCAGCAGTGGTCACAAGGCCACGGCGCCCCTGCGTTGCGTGAGCCACGACGACAAGCGCGCACGTCGCGGGCCACGCGTCGGAGGCGCGCCGGCTCTGACGCGCTGAGCGACGCTGACCTGGTGCAGGAGCTTGGCCAGATGCTCGGTGAAGGAGTTTGTCGCAGACGGCCACCACAAAAGGCTCGCGTCCTCTGCTCTCGCTGGAAGAGGGCGCCTTCCCCAACGGATTCGGCGGACGTTGGCCGCCGCACCTGCGGCTGGCTCGCGGTCGCCGTTCCAAGCTCGCGCAGGATCGGCACTGTGCGCGAGCAACGTCGTCCCGAAAATAATGAGTCGGATTCCTGGCGCGTTCGGGCTATGTCCGGCCCCTGTGCTGAAAGGCCAACTGCCTCGTCATGGGCCAGGCGTTTCTCCGAGCCATTAGCGCCCATGAAGGAGAAGTGCAAGCAGTTGAAGTGTGACGTGGTCGACACATGCCGCGTATGAGACCGCGTGGGCACGTGCAAGTGCAATCCGCACCGCGCTGATCGACTGGAGCGCTTCTTTCGCGGTGTCAGCAGCTCCATCGCTAAGATTTCCTTTGTTTCTTGATTCCGCGGCGACGCGCGCAGCTCGAATGCGACGAGCGCGCGGGGGGCCGCTTGTTCAGTATTCCGCGCAGCTGCATTCTCTGTGCACAGCGGCGACGCCAGCCATTTGAGCAAGCTCGCGGTGGTCAAGGCGGTCAAGGAGGTGCCCCACTTCTACCCGCGCGCGCCGAAGCGCAGGGGAAAGTTCGCCGCGGCCAAGATGCGCGATTCCACGGCTGCGCGTTCTGACACGAGTCAGACTGAGACGACGGCGAAGAAATTCCCCCGGAAGATGGGCGCCAAAGCATGATTGCCGCTCGCGCGCAATTTGTTTGCACAGTGGCAGGTAAGTGCAAGGTGGCACTCTAAAACAACGGTGCGTTCCAGAGCTCGCGCAGTGAAGCATGGGGGCAGGGGCGGTGCTACGAAGCCGAACGCACCTTCAATATGTCGCGAACGATCTGAGAAGAAAGACGCGCGCAATCGCGGGAAGCCACGCGACATCGCTGGACAACGAAGGAGATCAACATATTGTGCGGCGGTGTCGGCGACGACGATGGCGACGATGACGGTCATGGCGAGGGCGATCATAAGGCCAGGTTGATGATGACGATGATTCTGACGAGTTTGGAGGTGGCGGGGGGGGGGGGGCGGGGGCTTCCCGCGCCCGAGCCCAAAAGTTGGCCCGCCTATCCCTCCAGACCTGAGGTGGCAGCCAAAGGCCCTTGCGGAATTCCGTCTCGCGATATCTATCCCGGGAGAGGGGCCCCCGGGCGACTCCCATGAAAGGGCCTTTCGGGTTTTCCATGCCAGATATGTGCCGCCAGAAGGATGCTCTTCGCGATTCTGGACAAGTTTCCTACCTACCTTGTGATGGGGAGAGGCCCGGCGTATGGTCCAGGGCCTTGGACGCGACGGGGTCTAACCTACGGTAATGCGAACGCCCTGGGGGGCTTCCTGCGGGGCCACATGGTGGCTAGGAGTGGGGCGGGGTCCGCCCCGCGGACTGCCTCGCGCCATTCGATGGCGCGTCTTCGGTCGATCGTGATTTTTCTGTCGGGCAACCGTGAAGAAAGGAGATTTCGGGGTCAATGGGTCCTGGGTTTTTTTTTCCGTTTCTGGTTTCCCGGGGCCCTATTGGGGCAGTTTGGCCGCCCGAACATGAGCGCCCTGCTGGGGGGCCCGAGCACGTGAAGGCGCGAACCCAACGGGTTGGAACTGAGGGGAGGGGTTCGCAGAAGGGCGCGGGCGCGCGCGTGGGACGGACGGGGCGACATTGCTGACGGGGTCGCAGCGATCAGCCGCAACGGGTTACGCCTGGATGTGGCCCGCCACGGGCGATTTGCGAGTTCGTTGGCGCGGTCTTTGGGGGCGGCCGGCGGCGGGGTTTTCGCCGGAGTTCTTGCGGGGCCGCGAAGCGTGCGAGTTGTGCGGCGACATGGGCGTGGTCACGCGCGCTCGTTCTGCCACTGGGGCCTTCGGCGGGAATCCCTATTGCGGCGTCGAAGCGCGCGAAGGGTGCGTCAAAATGCGCGCGGTCGCGCACGCGATTCCTGCCGCCGGGGTTGTCGTTGTAGTTCTCTGGGGGGTCACGACGCGCATGAGGGTTGCGCCGACATTGGCGCGGTCACGCGTCGCTTCCTGCAACGAGGGCCTTGGGTGGAGCCCCGCAGGGTGCGCCGCGATGGCGCGGGGGGGGGTGGGGGGTGGGCGAGCGCAGCCACTGGCGCGCCGCGAAAAGATGCAGCGCCCCGAAATGGCGGATGAGAGCGAGTGGGCGGGCGCGGGTTGGGTCGCGGATGGGTCGCTGGCGAGTCGCGGGAGGGTCGCGGGGTGGGTCGTTGGTGGGTTGCGGGGTGCGTCGCGGGTTGGTCGCGGATGGATCGCGGGTGGGTCGCGGGTGGGTCGCGGGTGGGTCGCGGGCGGGTCGCGGGCGGGTCGCGTTGTGCGTCGCGGGGTGCGTCGCGGGCGGGTCGCTGGCGGGTCGCGGGGCGCGTCGCGGGCGGGTCGCGGGCGGGTCGCGGCGCGGGTCGCGGGCGGGTCGCGGGCGGGTCGCGGGTGGGCCGCGGGGGGGTCGCAGGCGTGTCGCGGGCGGGTCGCGGGCAGGGTCGTGGGCGGGCCCTGGCGACAGGAAACAACAAACACAATTTTCACCACCACCAACACAACCACCACCACCAAAAACAACAACGACAACAACAATCAATTTAATACTGTTCGTTCTTATTCGATCGCGTACCACGCAACGCGCATATCCCAAACCCTCGATGCCCGCCTTCTTTGTCTTCGACCGCACCCCCATCGGCGGCGCATCTCCCTCGCCCGCCGCGCGCGTGTAGCGCGGGCCCTAAAACAAGGGAGGGGGGGGCGGATAGGGGAAGAGAAGGATGGACCCCGATAAAGGGCCTCCCGGAGCAAATCGCGAGGAAGCGTCGAGCGGGGGCCATTGCCATCGCAGCTGCGCCCCCGCTAATTTAACTGAGTTGCCAGGAAGTCTCCAACGAGAGCGCCGTTCCTGAGTTCGGGGGCCTTTCTGTCCGGGGTCTCCGGAGTAAATCGCGAGGGGATGTCGAGCTGCAGCCTTGTCGTCGCGGTCGGGCACCCGCGGACTTGATCGAATCGCGAAGAAGTCTCGTGCGAGAGCGCCGTTCCTGGGGCCTCTGCGGACTGGGGCTTCTGTGGGCGCGCTTGGTGCTTTTGTGGGGTTCTGTCGGGTGATTCGGTGGGCAGCGCGCGGGGGCCTCCGCGGGCGCGCTTGGGGCCTCTGCGGGGTGGGGCCTCTGTGAGCTGCGTCGGGGGCTTCAGTGGGCAGCGCGCCGGGGCCTTTGTGGCGCGCTCGGGGCCTCTGCGAGCTGGGGACTCTGCGGGCGAGCTTGGGGCCTCTGTGGGCTGGAGGGCTTCAGTGGGCAGCGCGCGGGGGCCTCTGTGGGCGCGCCTGGGGCCTCTGCGGGCTGGGGCCTCTGTGGGCGCGCTTGGGGCCTCTGTGGGCTGTGTCGGGGGGCCTCAGTGGGCCTCTGCGGGCCCTTGTGGGCGCCTTTGGGGTCTCTACGGGCCGGGCGGCGTCGGGGGCCTCAGTGGGCACGCGCTAGGGCTTCTGCTGGCGCGCGTGGGGCCGCTGCGGGCTGGGGCCTTTGTGGGCGCGCTTGGGGCTTCTGTGGGCTGTGTTGGGGGCCTCAGTGGGCGGCGCGCTGGGGCCTCCGTGGGCTCGCTTGGGGCCTCTGTGGGCTGGGGCCTCTGCGGGCTGCGTTGGGGGCTTCAGCGGGCAGCGCGCCGGGGCCCTTGAACGCGCTTGGCCTCTGCGGGCCGGGGCCTCTGAGGGCGCGCTTGGGGCCTCTGGGCTGTGCCGGAGGACTCGGTGGGCAGCGCGCGGGGGCTTCCGGGGGCTCGCTTGACGACTTTGCGGGCTGGGGCCTCGGTGGGCGCGCGCGGGGCCTCGGTGGGCGTTGCGGGGGGCCTTGGTGGGCAGCGCGCTGGAGATTCCGTGGGCGCGCTTAGTGGTTGATGGCCTCTGTGGACTTGGGTCTCAGTGGGCAGCGCGCTGCGGCCTCTGCGGGCGCCCTTGGAGCCTTTGTGGGCGCGCCTAGGGCATCTGTGGGCTGGGGCCTCTGCGGGCGCCCTTGGGGCTTCTGTGGGCTGTGCCGGAGGGCCTCAGTGGGCAGCGCGCGGGGGCCTCGGCGCGCTTGGCGCCTCTGTGGGCCGGGGCTTCTGCGGGCGCGTGCGGGGCCTCTGCGGGCTGCGGCCTCTGTGTGCAGGCCGTGTCGGGGGCCTCAGGGAGCAGCGCGTCGGGGCTTCTGCGGGCGCGCTCGGGGCTTCTGCGAGTGGGCGAGCTCAGGGCCTCCGTGGGTTGGAGGGCCTCAGTGGGCATCGCGCGTGGGCCTCTGCATGGGGGCGCGCTTGGGCCTCTGTGGGCTGCGTCGGGGGTCCTCAGTGGGCAGCGCGCGGGGGCCCCTGCGGGCGCGCTTGGGGCCTTTGTGGGCTGTGCCGGCTCAGTGGGCAGCGCGCGGAGGCCTCTGTGGGCGCGTTGGGGGCCTTCGCGGGCTGGAGCCTCTGTGGGCGCGCGTGGGGCCTTTGCAGAACTGGATGGAGGCTTCAGTGGGCAGTGCGCTCGGGCTTCCGTGGGCACGCTCGGGGCGGGTTCTTGGGCCTTTGTGGGCTGTGTCGAGAGCCTCAGTAGGCAGCGCGGGGGGGCCTTTGTGGGCGCGCTTGGGGCTTCTGTGGGCTGGGGCCTCTGTGGGCGCGCTTGGGGCCTCTGAGGGCTGGGGCCTGCGTGGGCTGTGTCGGGGGGCAGCGCGCTGGGCCCTCTGTTGGCGCGCTTGGGGCTTCTGTGGGCAGCGCTGGGGAGCCTCCGTGGGCGCGCTCGGCGCCGACGTGGGCTGTGCCGGAGGGCCTGCGGGCAGCATGCTACGGTCCCTGTGGGCTTACTCTGGGCGTCAGTGAGTTGCGTGTTGGGGCTTTAGTGGGCAGCGCGCCGGGACCTCTGTGGGCTGTGTCCGAAGGCATCAGTGGCCAGCGTGCTGGGGCCCCTGTGGGCGCGCTTGGAGCTTTTGTGGGCTGTGTCCGATGAGCAGCGTGCTGTGGTCTTTGTGGTTCGGGGGCTCCTCTGGCCAGGTCGTGCAGGAGTGCTAAGCGGGGTGTCGAGCGGGGGCCCCTGTCGTCGCAGGTGGGCCTCCGGCGCCGCTACTGAACTGCAGTCTCGGGCCACGGGCTCTCGAAGTACAGTTTGAGGAAGTAACGAACAGGAGCCCTTGTCGTCGCCGCACCAAATTGACTAAATAACGAGGGCGTCTCGAGCGAGAGCGCCACTCTGGATTTCGGGGGCCTCTCTGGCAAGGGCCACTGCGAATACATCTTGAGGAACTGTCGAACTAGAGCCCTTGCCGTCGCACATGGGTCTTCACCAATTTGACTGAATCAGGAGGACGTCTCGAGCGAGAGCGCCGTTCCCGAGTTCGGGGGCTTTCCTGGCCAGGGGCTCTCGGAGTAAATCGTGAGGTAGTATCGAGCAGCAGCCCTTGCCGTCGTGGCTGGGCCCCTGCCATCTTGATTGAATTGCGAGGAAGTCTCGAGCGAGAGCGCCGTTCCTGAGTTCGGGGGCCTCTCTGGCCAGGGTATCTCGAGGCAAAGTGTGAGGAGGTGTCGAGCGGGAGCCGTTGTTGTCGTAGCTGGGCTTCCAAGGGCGCACTTTCAGGGTCAAGCCAGCGCTCGAGCGGGCCTCGCTTTCAAAGAACATGTAGCCCGCGTCGAGGCGACGGATCCGTTTCCGGAGATCAACAATTATTGTTATCTGACACTGTATATTCAACAACAGTAACAACAATCAGTTTAATTTTGTTCGTTCTTTTCTGCTCACGTGCCGATCGATACGTATATCCCAAACCCTCTGTACCCGCCCTCATCGTCTTCGATCGTGCCCCCTTGGGCTGGGGCGGGACCAAAGCGTCGAACGTGGTATGTTTTTAGGCCAATTGTGGGGGTCGATTTGGGCCCCCCCGAGGGTCTCCGACGGCCCTCCTCGCCTCCCCTCTCGCCTCCCCCCCCGCCCCCCCGCGGGTCGCTGCGGGAGGCTGTCAATGGCTTGTCAGTGACCTGGCCGTGAGCGGGCCGTCAGTTTGTCCGTGTGTGGTTCGTCGTTGGTTGTTAGTGGTATGTCAGTCTGTCAGTGGTCTGTCAGTGGTCTGCCAGCGAGCTGGCAGTGAGCTGTCAGTGGGCTGTCAGTGGTTTGTCCGTGGCCTGTCAGTGGTCTGGCAGTGGTTTCTCAGCGGTCTGTCAGTGATTTGTCAGTGGTCTGTCGGTGGTCCGTCAGTTGGGTTGTCAGTGGTTTGTCAGAAGTCGGTCAGTGGACTGTTAGTGGTCTGCCTGTGGTCAGCCGTTCGTCAGTAGTCTGTCAGTGGTCTGACAGTGGTCTGTCAGTGACTGTCAGTGTCTGTGAGTGTTCTGTCAGTGCTCTGTCAGTGGTCTGTCAGTGGTCTGACAGTGGTCTGTCAGTGTTTGTCAGTTCTTATCCGTGTTTGTCAGTGTCTGTCAAGGTCAAGGGGGGTGTCAAAGTACAAGGCATGGGTGGGACCACAACGTACTTCGACCCTTCCCACGGACAGACCACTGACAGACCATTGACAGATATTGGCAGACACTGACAGACCACTGTCAGATTTCTGACAGACCAATGGCGTATCACTGACACACCACTGACAGACCATTGACGGATCACTGACAGACCATTGACAGCCAATGGACCGACCATTGACAGAGTTCCCATAGAGCACTGGCAGACGACGGACAGCTCTGACAGACGTCGAGGGTTGGCATAGCGTTCGAACGCATGACCCGTTGCTTCAACGGTGCTTATCTTGCGAAAGCGCATCGAACGCAACAGTGTGGGTGTGTGTGTGTGTGTGTGTGTGTCATGGGTAATGTGTAATAGTGTCATGGTTGATGCGAGGTATGGGGTTTGATATGCCCGTCGGTGGTACTGGCCGGGGTGAGAGGCGCTCTTGGGCCAGGGGTAGTTGTGGTGGTGAGGGTTCGGGATGCCCTGCGGACGGGTCCCTGAGGGGCGCCCTGGAATGTTCTTCGGGGGGCCCTGAGGGTGACCCTGAGTGGGCCCTGGTCCCACTTAGGGGGGTGGTCGTAAGTACGTTGTGGTCGCACCCTAGCCCTTTGGGGCATATTTTCCTTGCCACCTGCCACGCGCATTTAGTACAGTCCCTAAGGTAAGGGAAGAGAAGACGGGTGGAAGGGGAAGGGAGAATAATTGAGCACGGGAGAAATTAGCAGGAGGGGGGCACGGAGCAGAAAACAATCGGTATGACCAGATGGGCAGATCGGGCTGGCATTTCCATAGCGGGCAGGTCGGGAAGGCGGGCACAGGCGACGAGGTCGAACAAGCGGGTTGCTGAAGCGTGGGTCCTGCATGATTCGCGTGGGAGTCTCAAGCGCTAGCGCGATTCCCAAGTAACTCGTGAGAAACGCCAAAACGAAAAACGTCATTCCTGATCGCCGAGGGTGCATCATCTGAATGCCTTGCGAAGAAATCCCACGTTAGAGCGCGATTCATACATGAATTGTGAGGGAATCCCGCGCGAGAGCGCGATTTGGGAATACATTGTGAGGAAGTATCAGGCGGGAGCCGCTGCTGTTGTAAACCATGGGCCAGGGGCTCACTTTGATCCCCGTGATTTTCTTTGCTTAAAAAAACAGGGTGCGAGCCCCGGGGAAAGCACTTCAATTGAAAAACGCAATGGTTAGCGGAGGGGGATCAACAATTGTTAGTCCCCAGTAGTGATAATTTAAGATCAGCAGCAGCAGCAACAACAATCATGTTAGATATGTTCGCTCTTATCTGCTTGCGTGCCAGTCAGTCAACACGTATATCCCAAACCCTGGATACCCGCTTTCTTCGTCTTCGGTCGTATCCCCCTTGGGGGTATACACTTGTCTTAACTGCAGCGTGTAGTTCGTGCAGCCCCTGGGGCAGGGGAAGAGAGGACGGATGGAAGGAATGGACAGGGGGAGGGAGGAGGATGGTGAACGAGAAGTGGTAGCAGGAGGGGGGCTAGGAGCAGAAAGCACATGGCAAAACCAGGAGGGAAGATCGAGCGGGTAGACCCTAACGGGCGGGTCGGGAAGGCGGGCTTTGGCGGCCAGGGCGAGCAAGCGGGTTGCTGACGCGTGCGTCCTGCACGAATCGCGAGGAAGTCTCGAGCGATAGCGCTAGCGCGACTCCTAGATAAATCGTGAGGAAATCCACAGCGATAGCGTGATTCTTGAGTGTTGAGGGCGAGGCGTCTAAATATATTGCGGGGAAGTCCCACGCGAGAGCACAATTCTTGTATAGCTCGTGAGAGCGCCCCGCGGGAGAGCGCGTTTTTCGAGTAACCCAGGAGGATAGTTCAGGCGGGAGCCTTTGTTGTTGTCGTAAGTCGGGGACCAGGGGCCCAGTTTAGTGACCCCACAGTGTCCAGTGCAAAAAACAGAGTGCGAACCCCGGAGGGAGCACTCTAATTGAAAAACAGAATGTGCCCGGGGGGGGGGGCAACAATATTTTTGTTCTGCAGGCATGATAATTCAACAGCAGCACCAACAACAACAGCAACGACAACAGTCATGAAGACTGTTCGCTCCTATCTGCTCGCGTGAAGCTCAACACGTATATCCCAAATCGTGGATACCCGCCCTCTTCGTCTTCGATCGTACCCCCTTGGGGGCATATATTTTTCTTAAGCGCAGCTTGTAGTTCGTGCAGCCCCTGAGGCAGGGGAAGAGAGGACGGATGGAAGTAAGGGACAAGGGTGGGGGAGGAGGATGGAACACGGGATTAGCAGGAGGGGGCTAGGACCACGTGGCAGAACCAGACGGGCGGGTAGACCGAAACGGGGCGGTCTGGAAGGCGGGCCCAAGCGGCCAGGTCGAGCCGGCAGCTTTCAAGAGTGATTGTTGCATGAATCGCGAGGATGTCTCGAGCGATAACGCGATTCCCAAATCAATCGTAAAGAAATCCACAGCGATGGCGTGATTCCTGAGTATCGACGGCGCGGTGTCTGAATAAATTGCGGGCAAGTCCCACGCGAGAGCGCGGCTATTCCTGTATAAGTTGAGAGGTCCCGCGCGAGAGCGCGATTCGGGAATACATTGTGGAGAACTATTAGGCGGGAGCCGTTGAATTCTGTTTTTGATCCCCCTCTCCGGTGGCCATTGCATTTTTCAAGTGACGTGCCTCCTCCAGGGCTCGCACCCGGTTTTGTATCATGGAAAATCACTCGGCTCAAATTGGGCTGTCGGCCCCCAGTTTACAACAACAACGGCTCCCGCCGGATGCTTCCTCACAATGTATTCCCAAATCGCGCTTTTGCGCGGGACTTCCTCAGCATTTGTTTGCGAATCGCGATCTCGCGTGGGGCTTCTCACAATTTATTCAGACGATGCGCCCTCGGCGCTCAGGAATCACGCTCTCGCTTTGGCTTTTTTGACGATTGACTTGGGGATCGCGCTATCGCTCGAGACTTCGTTTCGATTCATGCAGGACCCACGCTTCGGCAACCCGCCTGCTCGATCTGGTCGCCTGGGCCCGCCTTCCCGACCTGCCTGCTATGGGTCTGCCCGCCCGATCTGCCCGTCTGGTTCTACCACTTGTTTTCTGCTCCTTGCACCCCTCCTGCTAATTTCTCTCGTCCATTCTTCTCCCTTCCCCTTCCATCCGTCTTCTCTTCCCTTGCCTGAGGGACTGTACTAAATGCGCAAGGCGTGTAAGCAAGATATACCCCCAAGGGTGTATGATCGGAGACGACGAGGGCGGGTACCGAGAGCTTGGGATATACGTATTGATTGGCACGAAAGCAGACCGGAGCGAACAGTCTTAAACTGATTATTGTTGTTATTGCTGTAAACTGGGTGCCAGGGTCAAAGTTTGGTGACACCTCGCTTTCCCTTGTAACAAGCAGGGTGCGAGCCCAAGGATAAGCATTCTAGTAGAAGAAAGATGTGTTCACCTGGCAGGGGGGTCAACAATACTTATTCTTCAGACATGAATTCAACAACAACAACAACAGCAGCGACACCAACAAAAAACAACAACATCAACAACAACAGCACGAACAACTATAACAACAATAACACCAACAACACCGCCACCACCAACAGCAACAATCAATTCAAAACTGTTCGCTCTTATCTGCTCGCGTGCCATTCGGCACGTATATCCCAAACCCTGGATACTCGCTCTCTTCGTCTTCGATCGTACCCCCCTTGGGGGTATACACTTTTCTTATCTGAAGCGTGTATTTCGTGCAGTCCCCAAGGCAGGGGAAGAGAGGACTGACGCAAGGAAGGGGCAAGGAGCAGGCGGGTTGCTGACTCGTGCGTCTTGTTGAATCGAGAGGAAGTCTCGAACGATAGCGCGGTTTCCAAGTAAATCGGTCGGAAATCCACAGCGATAGCGTGATTCCTGAGTGTCGAGGGCGCGGCGTTTGAGTAAACTGTGGAGAAGTCCCGCGCGAAAACTCGATTTGGGAATGTATTGTGAGGAAGTATCCGGCGGGAGCCGTTGCTGTTGTAAATAGGAGGCCTGGGTACAGTTTGGTGACAACTCATTTTCCCTTGGTGGCAAAAAACAGGATGCGAGCCAAACAGGATGCGAGCCCCAGGAGAAGCACTTTGATTAAACAGAAACAATTGGTTATTGGAGAGGGGAGACCAACAATAATTATTTTCAATGAGAATTCAACAATCCGCACAGTGGAAACCCACTTCAGCCACGCACCCAGAGACAGTGAATGACCGTTCGGCCCCCTCACTCTGATATACACCGACACCCTCTGGCCAATTTTGCATGTACTTTCAGGGGGTGTATGACGTCACTGATTCTCAGTGGTGATTTATATACCGCCACCCCTGGGGCACAGGAACAATCCATTGAAGGGTGTCTGTGTGTATACTTTTGTGGCGGAACTGGGACCTCAGGTGGATCTTTATTTGGGGCCACGAAGCGTGTGAAGGGGTGCGCCGGACTTTTGCAGAACAAGTATGCGCACGCAGCTATCAGGGCCTTCGGTGGAGCTCGTTATTATGCCACGAAGCATGTGCGGGGTGCGATGGAACGTTCTGGACCAGGCCTGCGAACGCAATCAGTGGGGCTTTCGAAGGAGCTCCCTATGGGGCCTCGAAACGTGTGAGGGGTGCGCCGAAATGGTGTGGAGATGTGCGAACGCATCCAGTGGGGCCTGAGGTGGAGCTCCATATGGGGCCACCGAACGTGTGAGTGGTGCATCGAAGTGGTGTGGAGAAGGTGTGCGAACGCAGCCACTGGGGCCTTGGGATGGAGCCCGATATGGGATCACGAAGCGTGTGAAACAGGCATGCGCACGCACTACCAGGGCCTTCGGTTGAGCTTCTTATTGGGCCACGAAGCATGTGCGGGGTGCGATGGAACGGGCTGGACCAGGCCTGCGAACGCAGTCAGTGGGGCTTTCGAAGGAGCTCCCTATGGGGCCACGAAACGTGTGAGGGGTGCGCCGAAATGGTGTGGAGAGGGTATGCGAACGCATCCAGTGGGGCCTTTAGGTGGAGCTCCATATGGGGCCACCGAACGTGTGAATGGTGCGCCGAAGTGGTGTGGAGAACGTATGTGAACACAACCACTGAGGCCTTCGGCGAGGCTCCCCATGCGTCCACGAAGCGTGTGTGAGGGGTGTGCCGGGCATGAGCATGCGGACGGCAGAGGCAGGGAGAAGGAGGGAGGAGGAAGGAAGGAAGGGAGGAATGGAGGACGCGGGGGGTGTCTCTTCAAAGCGAGGACCCAGCACCACAGGATGGCTGGGAATTTGGGTGAGAAGGCGGTTTGGGGGGGATCCTCCGGATCCAGGGCCCCGGTTTCTTCGGGACCCGTTCTTGCCCGTGCCACTCGGGCGGGTGGGTGGGGGGGGGCTTTCGGCGATACGGAGAGGGGCCCTTTCGCCGAGGTGCCTCTAGCATTGGGCTGTAGGGGGGCGCTCCTCCAAGACGGGGTGTGGAGCGGCTGGGGGGCGTGCCCAGACTCCCAGCGTCTTGAAAAACCAGGGCGGGCGATGCGTTCTTTCCATGGCTTCGGTGCTCGTTCGTTCGGGGAAAAGTTGCCGCAGTTTCTTGGCGGTTGCAGGCATGACAGGTGGCTTGCCAGCAGGGGCTCGCGTCAGATTCCAGACGAGATCCGCGAAGTGCTCTGACGGTCCCCTCGGGCGAGTCCGAGTCCTCCAGACCTGCGTCGCATCTCCCCGATCCGTCCCTGGGGCGGCCCCTGGTCGAGACAAGGTCTCCAGCAGAGGTTCAGCCCGCGTCGTGACAATAAGTCAGCGCGCCAGAGGTCCACGGCGGAGGAGGGCTCGTGGGCGGGACGAAGGTCCATATCCGCGGCCTCGCGACCCCGACTCGTTGGCCCCAGCCCCATGTACTCGGGACGGCCTTGCGCGTTCGCCCCGCGCGGCACGGGTTCATGGGATCGCGCATCCGCGGACTTGCGTATCCACAGGGTCGCGCTCCGGAGTCGACACGGATGCATGAATACGTTTGCCCTTCGTGGAGGGTCGGAGAGTGGGCCTCCAAGAGGAGCCTCGACCGTGGACGAGGAGTACGCCAACGCCTGGGCCTCCTCTGCGCTGAAGGCGGCGATGGCTCCGTACGGGCATCTTCCAGGTCAGGAGTTCACCAAGAGCCGCGCCAGCTCTAGGAAGAGGAGGAGGAGGAGGAGGAGGAGGAGGAGGAGCAGGATGACAGGGTGGAGGAGAGGGAGGAGGAGGGTAGCAGGAGGAGGAGGAGGAGGAGGAGGAGGAGGAGGAGGAATGGGAAGGGAACATGAATCATGATCGCAGTGGGTTCGACGACGGCGGTGACCATGATGCCGGCGTTTTCGATTGAGTGCGGTGCTGCCTAGTGTCCAGCCGTAGCGACGAGGCTACCACAGCGTCACGGGCTGAACCACGATTACAAGAAAATCACGGTGCATGGGAGCAGGATGACGAATATGAGAAGAATTGGGATGTTGTTGATGATGAGGATGATGATACTAATACTTATAATAATAACAATAGCAATAATACTACTAGTAATAAGAATGATGTTGATGCTGATGATGATTGTGATGATGATGCTGATGATGATGATGCTGCTGATGATGCTGATGATGCTGATGATGATGCTGCTGCTGATGATGATGATGCTGATGCTGATGAGGAGGAGGAGGAGAAGGAAGAGGAGAATGAGGAGGAGGAGGAGGAGGAGGAGGAGGAGCAGGAGGAGGACTAGGATACAATAGTTGTTCACGCTTTGATCGACTTTGGATTCCAGCGGCGTCAGCGACGGATAATCGGGAGGCAGCGGCGTCAGCGACGCTGGTAGAGCGCTTCGACGACCCCCCTGGCCCTGGCCGGGGGTGGGCCAAGAAGTTGCTGGCACGACGGCGTGAGCACGAGCTTGCTGGAGCGGGAGGAGGGAACTGCCTCGTTGGAAGGCAACCGTTTGAAGACCCTGAAGCATGCCAAAATATTGTTCTCGGATTCGAACGCCACGGATCAACCTGACTGGTGCGGCTTGACGATCCTGAATCGTGCCAGAACGCCATTCCACGGACTTCAACACCGCGAATCAACGTAACTGCAGCGCCCTCATAATCCTGACTCCTTCCAAGAGCAGCATGTCTGGTACGTTGATCATGGGAATACGTGAAAAACCCGCCGTGAAACTCTTGCGAATTTGTAGAACGAATGGGCGCGGCGCTAAGGCGAGAGCCGCATTTTGAACACCACTCGCCCTCAATCCGTGAATCTATTGCGAGTTTGTACTACGAATGTGCGCGGCGCTAAGGCGAAAGCCACATTTTGAAAACGACCCGCGCTCCATTTGTAAAACGGTTGCCAACGTTTCAGCTTCACGGTTATCAATAGTGAGGAAGTCTGAGGCGATTCGCCCGGCCCGCCCTAAACATTGGCCTCGGCCTCGGGGTGAGACAGGGAGAAGTTTTTTAGAAGGGAAAGGAATGGAGGAGGGGGAGGAGGAGGAGCAGGAGGAGGAGCAGGAGCAGGAGCAGGAGCAGGAGCATGAAGGTGAGGAGCGTTTGTTTAGCGGGTCGCTCCACCAGTTTTGGCCCAGCACGCTTCGGCGCGACACGCCAGAAAATGTCCCGTTTCCGAGCGTCGACGTCCCGAGACTTTCCGAGCCTCCCGCGCCGCGGAGCGGAGCGGCATGCCATCCGTCTGCAGGGCACAGCGCGTCGCTGGGGCCGCCGCCGCGACACGCTAAGAGGCAGTTCCTGACCGCGACAGCAGGAATATTCAAGAATAGTGAAGAATAGTCAGGTGACGGTTGCTCGTGCTCTTTGGACTATTTTTGAAGATTGTTTGCCATGCTTTGGGTTTTCCCCCCAAAAGCCCGCCTGTGGGAGGACATGCCCGACCCGAGCCTGTCCGGATGGACGGCTGGGGGCCTCAGGATCGGCGGCGGGCCCCGGGGGGAAGCCCGTCTGCGCGGACTGCGACCGCCTGCGCGGCGCTCTCGTGCCCCCGCTGGGCTCCCGCGCGGGGCGCGCCATGGGGGGCGGCGCCGAGCTCCTCCGGCGCAGGTCCAAGAACTCCGCGCGGACGGTCGGAGGTTCATGTTTGTGCCGCCGTCTCTTCTTCGGATCACGGGCTCGCCCATGATATGCACCCACCCCAGGTCGGCGGCGAGCCGGAGGGGAAAGTCAGAAGGGGCGGGCCTTCTCAGAACGTTCGGGAGTCCCCCCCAGCCTTCTCTGAGAGGTTTTCTAACTCAGGCTTCCCCGGAGACGCAGAGCACTTCTCAGCAGGCGCTGTTCTCAGAGGCCCCGCCACCGCCTTCTGAGAGGGCCTTCTCATTCTCACTTCCCCCCTCGCTCGCCGGCTGGCAGGAGTCATCAGGAGGCCCAGAATCTGCAGTTTTTCATCCGACTCTGGAAAGCTTACCTGCTTGGGTCGGCGGCGACATCCGAACCCTGCCTTCGCCGATCGACGATTCGGACAACTCGAGGTGCGGCGGGGGTATGGTTGAGTCGGGCGTGTCCCTCTACAGGAGGAATATTACAAAATGATCAAGAAATAGTCTGGGGACGATGTGTTTCATAATATTTTTAAATAGTTTTCAAAATGTGCTTGAATATTCTCTATTTGTTGCCCAAAATCCGCCTGTAGTGGGACATGCCAGACCTAAGGGTATGGTTCGGAAGTCGTCGCACTCCTGGCGGAATCCGAGCCCCTCGAAGAACAAAACACGGCATAAACTGAAACGGGTACGGCCCTGCGCTGCCTGAAGAGGCGGCGGAGGGTGGTGCGGGGAGGGTGGGTTCCAATATTCCCGAATGTTCCTCACGGGACACATACACCCACCCACCCATCCACCCACCCGCCCACACACACAAACACACAAACACACAATCACACAAACACAAACACATAAACACAAACACACGAACACACAGACACACACGAGCACACAAACACACGATCACACAAACACAAAAACACACAAACATACAAACACGCAAACACAAAGACACAACACAGAACACACACACACAACACGCACAAACACAAACACACAACCACACACAAACACAACCACACAAGCACAAACAAAACACACACCACAAACACAGCACACACACAAACACAAACACACACTCAAGCACAAGCACAAACTCAAACACCAACACAAACACAATCGCAACACACACAAGCACAAACGCAAACGCAAACGGAAACACAAACACAAACACAAACACAACCACAATCGCAAACACAAACACACACAAGCACAAACCCAAACACAAACACAAACACTAACATTAAAGCAAGCGCAAACGCAAACGCAAACACAAAAGACACAAGCACACACTCAAACGCAAACCCAAACGCAAGCGCAAACGCAAACGCAGGGGCGCACGCACGCACGCACACGCACACGCGCACGCACGCAGGCACGCAGGCACGCAGGCACGCACGCACGCACGCGCACGCGCACGCGCACGCGCACGCTCACGCACGCGCACACGCGCAGGCGCAGCCGCACACGCGCACGCGCACGCGCACGCGCACGCGCACGCGCACGCGCACGCGCACGCGCAACACACGCACACGCGCAAGCACACGCACACGCGCAGGCGCAGGCGCACACGCGCACGCGCACGCGCACCCAGACGCGCACGCGCACGCACACGCACACGCGCACGCACACGCACACGCACGCGCATGCACACGCGCACGCACGCACACGCACTCGCACACGCACACGCACACGCACACGCACTCGCACTCGCACTCGCACACGCACACGCACACGCACACGCACTCGCACTCGCACTCGCACACGCACACGCACACGCACACGCACACGCACACGTACACTCACACCCACACCCACACGTACACTCACATTCACACCCACACCCACACCCACACCCACACACACACAAACACAATCACACACACACACACTCACACTCACACCCACACCCACACCCACCCACACCCACACCCACACCCTCACGTGGTCAGGGGCGGGGCGTGAGAATGACACGTTCCAAGATTCCCAGGGTTTCCACGGTTCCCGACTGTTCCACACGGGTTGCAGAAACGAATGCCGCTGGATGCTCTGGAGTCCTTGAAACGTATCCTGAGCCAATCCTATCATGACCCTATCGTCCTGGGTGGGAGTGTGGGGGGGTGGGGATGGGCGGAATGCCAGGCAAGTAGACTCGCCTGATCATGAAGATGGAACTCCCTCAAAGAGGGCCCAAAACGCTTGAGCTGGGCAAGGGCAGGACGCCCCCCGAGGCACGCCGACTTAGGAAAGCTGCACGTGTTCAGTCATCATTGGTAGTCGAGTATACTTGTGCACTCTGCAGCCCGTTTCGCTGATCGACGTGCGTTTCGCTGGATACGTTCGGTTGTTTTTGGACGTCGTTTAGCTACGCCGCTCGGGTGCACTCGGAATACGGTGCCGTACGTGTGTGGAGTCCCCCTGGCAACTTTAACTGGCGTTTGCTAAAGGGGGATCTGTCCACCCCCGACACGCGTTTCAAGACCTCGACCCTCCGTGCCCTGCAGGTGCGGGCCCCAGCCGTGCGTCTTTCGCACACCAGCACAGCCAGCAGTGGAAGCAGCGGGTCCCGCTGGCCGCCTGAGGCGGCCCGTGCACGCCACGCACTCTCCATCTGCCCCACTCCTCTCCGCCTCTCGAGGTCCATCTCGACCCGACCCATCCGATTCGATAGCGGCTCCGATTGGCTCGATCCGACTCTATCCCTTCAGTCGCAAATCATGGGAGCCTTGTATGTTTTCGCAGTTCTTTCTATAGAGTGCATTCGCGTCCGCTGGCGTCTGGTTGTCGATGGAAAAGCGCCGACTTAGCGTCGATCAGCGCCGACTCGCGGTATTTGGCGTCGACTAGCGTCGATTCGCAAGAGTTCCTGGCTCAGCCGATCTGGTTCGATTCCGGCCTCGTGCCAATTCGACCAGCTTTGCTGGTGTGGTGCTGGCCAACTCTGCCTCTGCGGCGGTGCCCAGGCCGCCCCAGGACAGGGCTAGGACGAGGATAATTCCGTTCCAGAGCGTTCCAGGACGCTCCCAGAGGTTTCCAGAACTCTGTGAGCAGGCCGCGGCGCCCGATACATCCTCCAGAGCCGCCAGATGTCAGAGATTCTCGGTTTATGGGCTTGGTTCTTTAGGGTCTGAACGATAGCGGCGTGATCGGCTCTTTCCCTCCCTCTCCTCTGGATCACGTCACGCTATTTTGCCTTCATTTGCAACGAATTCTTTTGGATTCTTCGAAGATTTCTTCAGGATCCTAAGTGTTCCCAGGAATTCGTCGTCGCTGTCTTTCGCAGAAGACGCGCGAAAAAACGCGTTTTGCGACATCCTCCTGGAGCCTCTGGAGGAAGGACCACGACCTCTGAGGGGAGGAGCGGGGGGGAGAGAGAAAAGGAGACGAGATAGGAACGAGGAGACAGAAACGCGCCCCCCGCTCTGTGCGTTTCCCGGCACTGCCGCACCGCGTCCGCGTCCGGCACCATAGTCTGGGGGGGGGGGGGGCGCTGCGTTATGCCCCCTTCCTCCCCCCCCCCCCCCCTCCCCTTCCCGTAACGCTCATTGTGGCCGCGACTGGAAAAATGCGCACCAAGCCCGTGATCGCGAATCATACAGTGCAGGCCCATGCTAAGAAACACCCTGCTTGCCTCCAGGGTGCCCTGGGTTTCTTGGGTTTCGATGGTTTTGCCATGGGAAGCGTGACGTTCCCACACCAAACATCGACGGACGTCCTGGGGTCTCAGGGCCGGGTTTCTTGTGGAAGGTGTCTTGCAGTCGGGCCCTCACTGTAGAAACACAGGCTCTGTCCTCACACGAGTTTCTCATAGTCCTGGCTTCGTCTTAGGCGGTGCCCAAGCCGCCCCCCGCCGCGGTGCCTCCGCGGTCTCGCAGGAGGAGGAGGAGGAGAAGGAGGAGGAGGAGGAGGAGGAGGAGGAGGGAGGAGGAGGAGGAGGAGGAGGGAGGGAGGAGGAGGAGGAGGAGGAGGAGGAGGGAGGAGGAGGGAGGAGGAGGAGGAGGAGGAGGAGGGAGGAGGGAGGAGGAGGAGGAGAGGAGGAGGAGGAGGAGGAGGAGGTTCTTTCTTCTTTGCCTCTGCCTTTGCGGCTGATTGCAACTGGCACGACCTTTTGGGGGGGGTCCACGCCCTCCAGTTCTGGGGACTGCCGCTCCCTCCCTCTCCCGGCGGGCGCCGCGCCCCGCATGCATTTGGCTGCTCGACTCCTCCGAGACACGGCGCCCTCCACCCCTCGACCCCTTTCCCGGGCCGGCTTTGTATCCCCACTCTCAGGAGGGAACAAGAACACACAGACACAATGAACCGTCGAGAATCCAGAAAATACGGGAACATACGGGGAATCCTGGGATTTGTGTGATTTGATTTGTGAATCTTTGGGCCTCTTGACGCTCGTCTTCCGAAGGTCCCAGGGTCCGAGAGCGGGCTCCGGAGGTCCAGCACATTGCGAAGGGCCGGCCGAGCCGACGTTGAGCCGCTGGATGATTGGGCGCCTCTCCGCGTCCCCGCGCGTCTCGCCTCGTCCCCGCCCCCGCCCCCGCTGGGGATGACCGGGCGTCCTTCCTCGTCTCCCCCTGGGCGGCCCATACCCCCGCCGCCGCCCCTGCACCAAGCCTGCCATCCGCTCTCGGTGCCTCCTCCTCTCCGTGCTCCTCGGTCCCCCATCCCGCGCTCGTGCACGCCAGGGGCAAAAATTTGCGCGAACAGCAGTTGTGGCAGCTAGGGCATTTGATTATACTCATCCCCAGACGTCCAGCGGCTCGAACAGATCGAGGCGACGGGCTCTTCATAGCTTTTGGCATCTGTAGACCAGCTTGGGGCCCCAGCATCGACAAGCAATGATCATGGAAAGCCAGCCCTGGGGAAGGGGCCGAGTGGTCCGAGGGTCCGAGTCTCGAACGGAAAGTCGAGCAGCCAGGTGTCTGGGGCTATGGCAGTTGGGCATTCGATGACACATGGGCATCGAATCTGCACGTCAGCCGCAGTCCCCGAACGACGTGGGGTGGGAGAATGACGGGAGCACGGTTGGAGCTACCAGCGAGAAGGCATAAGGCAGGATGAGTTACCATTTAAGTTTGGGATTCTATCGTGACGGCTGTTGCGGGCGGGTCAGGATGGCAGTTGGCCGCAGTGTTTCCAGCTCGCAGTGGGAGAGCAGTGGTGATAGAAAGCGTGGAGATCGGGGAATATCGGAGTGCAGGCGTAATTCGATGCAGTTGAGAGGGCAGGACCATGGGATCTGACGGCCAGGGGATTCTCCAGCTCAACGAAAGCCGTACCTCGAGCATCGTGCGGTTTTAGCATGTGAGCCCCAGAGCTCCTGACCCCACTACCTCGGCAGTGTGTTTTTGCCCGGGGCCGAAACCGGTCCCTGTAGCCCCAAGTCGAAGAATCATGCATGGGACGTCGGAAGTTCTTGAAGGGCGATGGCGGCGACAGGCCCGGCGATGCTGCGGAGGCCTCGACCACCGGCGCGCCACAGAGCCATCCTTCCTGTTCAGCCGCGGAATGCTAGCTGCGCAGGGGTGTACCTGGTATCAGGCAGTGGCGAAGCGTCCTTGCTTGCCTGTAGGCCCACCACAGAATGTTCTAAGAACCCTTCCTGGCTTGCGCGCAATGTTCTTAAAACGCGTATGGATGCCACCGTCTTGGTTTCATACATCTGGTTGATGTAAGAAGAGCATGTTGTTCTAAGAACATGTCGTGGTGAGCTTTGGGAATGCGGGGACGGTCGGTCCCTGCTCAATAGTATCCAGCTCGTCATTCACACCGCGAGTGTTGCGCCTGCACGCACCATTTTCACCTTGCACGGTACCGTCTAGGCCTCGCTCCAGTCCGCGGCAGGCTCTCGTTGTGCCGGCGCGGCTGCGACCCCGGCGCGGGCGGCTGACATCGAACGGCCTGCGCGAACGGGAAGCCGCGGTCGCTCGAGGTTTTGAGCGATCCACGCGGTGGCTCGGGGCCAGCTTTGAGTCCGTCACGACACGAGCCCGCCGAAGGAGGACAGAACACCACGTGACACATGTACGTTCCAGACGCCCGCGGGCGGTCCTCCTCCTCCTTCTCCTCCTCCTCCTGGTCCTGGTCCTCCTTCCCCTCCTGCTCCTCTTCCTCCTCCTGGTCCTCCTTCCCCACCTGCTCCGTCTCCTCCTCTTCTTCCTCTGGCGGCGGTCCGTCTAAGAAGGCGCTGGGCCTTCTCCGAAGGGCCTGGGAGCCAACATCGGGCATTGGCAGAACGCCCCCCCCCCCCCCCGTACAATTGGACTGAGGAGTCTGCACGGGCTCACTCGGCATTGGCATTCGAGTGTATTTGTGCAGTGCTCAGTCGGTTTCGCTAAGCGACGTGCGTTTCGCCGGGTGCGTTCGGTTAGCTACCCCGCTGGGGTGCTCTCTGAATGCGGCGCCGTGCGCACGTGGAGTGCCCCTGGCAGCTCTCACTCAACGGCGTTTTGCTAACTGGGGCTGGGCTGGTGTCCGACGAGGGCGTCTATACACCACCACGGTGCCAGGCCAGGGCCGTCCTGGGCCCCAGGATGGTGTATAGACCCGCCTGGCCCCGGCCATGAGGGCGTATACACCATGCCGGGGCCAGGATGGCCCTGGCTCGGCACGGTGGTGGTGCATAGATACCTTCTGCGTATGGTGTCCACCCCCGACGACAAGCCTTCTCAGTGGCCTCTGGGCCAATCGAAGAAGGTCACTTCTATCCAAGACACCCCGCCGCCTTGCAAGAAGGCGGCCCCCCTCGCCAACAGGGGTAAGCGGGGAGGGGGTCTTTGGCGCCGTCAGAGGGCCTATCTGCGGATGTCCGAATGTTTGTAGGTGTTTTGGCCTCCTATCGTTAAGTCGGGCACGTTCTCTACATGAGGAATATTAAACAATAGTTTAAAACATGTCTGGGGAGTTGTTGTTTGGTTTTGCTCTTTTATACGTATAACGGGTGACCGGGTCTGGGGGCCGGGGGCTGGGACCACGACCACAACTGGGGCCAGGGCGTCGTTCCCCCTGTGTTTCAACAGGGTTTCGGCGACCCAGGGCCAACAGGGCCCCAAGAGGTTGCAGGGAGGCCCCAGGAGGCCGCAGCGATGGCTCCAGACGCCTTTCGAGACGACTCCCATGACGCCAAGAAGGCTCCCGAAGGCCCCGAAGACGCCCCAAGAGACACCCCGAGAGAGCCCCAATAAGTAAACATCGTCGATTTCCTATGGGAAAGCTGATATTTTTGGCGTGTTTGCCTTTGGGGCTTCCACTGCGTCCAAGACGGCCCAAGAGGCACCCAAGACTGCCCCACAGGCTCCCAAGAGGGCTCCAAGACGACCCCAAGAGGGTCCCAAGACGGCCCGAGAAGCCCCCAAGACAGCCCAAGAGGGCCCCAGGACGAGCCCCAGAGGGGCCCCAGAGGTGCACAACCATATTCAAATTCCGAGCTTTCGGCCCCAGAGGCTCCCAGGAGGCCCTAAGAGGTCTCCAGAAGGCCCCAAGAGGCCCCCCAGAGGTCCCAAGCGGCCCCCAAGAGACCTCCAGGAGGCTCCCAAGAGGCACCCCAATAGAGCCCCAAATAAGCAAACAGCGTCGATTTCTTGTAGGGAAACTGATATTGTTTGGCGTGTTCGCCTTTTGGGCTTCCACTGCGTCCAAGACGGCCCAAGAGGCACCCAAGACGGTCGAGGATGCCCCCAAGAGGGCCCCAAGACGGCCACGAGGAGGCCAAGACGGCCCACGAGGGGGCCAAGACGGCCCAAGAGCGCCCCAAGGCGGCGCCCAAGACGGGGACGAGGAACCCGAAATTCGCGCCTTTTGGCCCGAGAGACCCCCAGCAGACCCCAAGAGGCTCCAAGAAGCGCCCACTCCTCAGGAGGCCCCCATGAGACCCGAAAAAACACCCAAAGAGGCCCCGAAGACGCCCCAAGAGGCACCCAAATAGCCTCCCCTGGCCCCGGGTGCCACACCTCCCCGTGACATCTTGGGAACGCTCCCGGTACCGCTCCCCCAGGCGTTCCGGGGGGCCTCCACAGCGCTCCAGGAGGGCCCAAGACGCCCCCCAGGAGCCCCTGTAATGCGAAAGGATGGTCCAAAACGCTCCCAAGCAGCCCAAGTCAGCCTTCAACGGCTCTCGAGGCTCCCAGGTAACCTCCAAGAGACCCAAAGAGAGGTCCGAGAGGCGTCTCGGGACGGCCCGAAGAGGCCAAAATCGTAGATGTTCATTGTTTTTATGTTTTTGGCTTCTCGCGTTTTCGAGCTTCCAACGGTCCAAGAGCGCCGACGAGGCTCCCAAGACCGCCCCAAGACCACCCAAGAGACCCTCAGGACGGCCCCAAGACGGGCCAAGAAGGCTCCAAGACTGCCGAAGAGGCGCCCAGGACAGCCCCAGACCACCCCAGAACAGGCCCAAGATGTGGCCAAGAGCGGGAGCAGGAGGCTTCCAGAGATCTCCGAAAGGCCTCTAGGACCACCCAGAGGCCCCCAACACACCCCCGATCCGTGAGAGGCCCCAGAAAGACCCCGACGAGGCTCCAAGAACAGCCCAAGAGAAATGCGAGAGCCGTCCCGAGAGAGCCCAAAGAGGGTCGAATCGTTGATGTCCCATGGTTTTTCTAAAACAAGTTTCGCCTTCTCACGTTTTCCCGCTTCCAAGCCTCGAAGATGGAGGATTCTGATGAAAGGGAATTCTCAGAATCCCCCCTTTTGCTTTCAAAGTAGGACTCCTACTCGGGGGTCCTACACATCCCTTGACATCTGGCAGGTACCGCGCCTCCCGGCTTCCCGGGGGCAGACCCCAAGTCGCCGAAGGACAGCCCATGACGACCCCAAGGAGCCCCCAGAACGTAAAGAACGGCCCAACACGCTCCCGCGCAGCCCGCGACACCCTTCCGACGGCTCTCCAGGCCTCCAGGAGGCCTCCAGAACCCCCAGGGGGTCCGGAAGATCCCACACCCCTGAGGGGCCCGGCTAACAGAACCCGCGAGGCACAAACAAAAAACAGCGCCGAACAGCGCCGAGGAACTGGAAAAACATTGTAATCCCACAAGTCCAGTTTTTTTCCAAGTTTGGCCCCTGGTCTACTCTTGCACACCAGACCACAATTCAGACCCCCCTGACCTCGCAAAAAAGAGCCCAGGAAGTCTTGGAGGGCTCCAAATCGTTGAATACCTAAAGGAAAGTAATGATTTCTGCGTTTCCGCGTTTCCCCTTCTATACGATTCCGAGGCTTGCGCAGGGCCTCCAAGGGAGTCCCTGGACGCAAGAAGCGACCAAAATGATATGGCATAAGTTAGCCGATCAAGCCTAGCTAGAACTTGAGCGCGCGCGAAGCGCGCACGATGGTTCTAGTGTTTATATATATATATATATATATGTATGGCATGTTCTGAGTATTTTGCTATATTTCGCCCAAAATCCGCCTGTAGGAGGACATGCCCGACCTAATCCTATCGTCTGCATGCCCATTCTCTTCTTCGTCCCCCTGTCTCCTCTCTCCCTCCTGGGAGCGGAGTTGCGCAGCACGGCAGGATGTTGTTGCGCGCGTGGGTGAGTCCCCGAACCCAGGCAGGTCAGGACACACACCTGTGTCATGGTGAGTTGTTGTTGAAGGGGGGGGGTACTTTTTTGCGCATGTCGCAGCGAGGGTCACCCCCCCTAACATAATAACTTGTTTACGCAATCGCGGCCCACTGTAATAGTTGTATTGAATTTGTCCGCTTTGCATATTCGCGTTCATCGTCATCCTCGATGTCACCGGCTGAGGTGTTCCAGGAAGGGCCTCACATTCGGCGCATCTCGTTTTCGGCGGAAGCGGGCGGAAGTAAGACGGCAGCGGGTCCGCCGCCTGAAGCCTGCCGAAGGTGGCGGAAGCATGAGCGAGACGATTACATTTTTTGAGTGAGGGTGTTTGGAGTCGGCCATCTGTTCCTTGTCGCAGTTATTTCCATAGTCGTCTTGATTTCTCTCTCTTATTTCGTGCTTCTCTCTCTCTGTCGCTCTACAGATCTTTAACACATCAAGCCGTATCTGCTGGAGGGGGGTCCCACGCACTGAAGATGAGAAGATGCTCGCTTGAGAGATCCTTCTGATATTAGGGGCCCCGATATTTGAAGTGTCAACTGATGCAATACTGGAGGGCAATATATGTTTAAAGTCCTGGTCCCACTTCAAATTACATGGATGGAGGTTGATCCTCGCCTCAAACCCATTTTGCTGTGTGCGATGCTCGGCAGTAGACTTTTGGTATGATCGTTGACGCGCATTTCAAAACGCACAGGCTTCTAACCGTGCAGGTTCTTCAGGCCACCACCTTTCCAGTGGGCGCTCGATGCAGTGAAACTGTTCGCTGCTAGGAGACACTGACGGTAGTTAACGGTACCCACTCCTCCGCCTCCCTCCGCCCCCCTCCTCCCCCCTCCTTCTCACTAGGGGGCCACATGCGAACCGTATCCCTACCCCACAAGATTTCTGAGGGGTAGGGTGGAGTGAACCCCACCCTCACCCTCAGAAATCGTGGGGGGTAGGGGTAGGGTTCGCATGGGGCCCCCTGATCACCTTCCTGACTCCCTTCTCTTGTCCTCCTCCTCCTCCCTCCTCCTCCTCCTCCTCCTCCCTCCTCCTCCTCCTCCTCCTCCTCCTCCTCCTCCTCCTCCTCCTCCTCCTCCTCCTCCTCCTCCTCCTCCTCCTCCTCCTCCTCCTCTCTACGCCAAGGTCTACCTCCAGTCCTGTGTGTCCTGGAGCGTTCTCGGGCCAGGAGCCCGCGGCGGACCCAGCCGTGGCGGCGAAGGCACCCCCAGGAAACTCACACGAGGCAAGCGAAGCAAGCAGTGCCCCCCTCGCGCCTTCCCCTCCCCCCTCCTCGAAGCCGAAGGCTAGCACCATAAGGCATCGTCTTTCGAAGACCCGCGCGGAGTCCTTGGCTCTGCGCTGGACCGCCACCCGCCTGGCGGCGCCCCCGGCGCGCTCGCGCGAGATCCAGGGAGGGTGGGGCCGGCTCCGATCCAAGAAACCGCGCGGACTTCCGCCGAGAGTTCATGCTGGTGTTCACTCTTCTTCTTCTTCTTCTTCTTCTTCATCGTCTTCGTCTTCTTTTCCTATCCCTCAGCAGCCTCGACAGTCCCCATCCTTAAGACCGGTAATCCCAAGTCGATGACAGTCCTGGGGATGTGCCCTCAGAAGCGTTGGAACCCTCACGATCGGCACCAAGGTAAGGTGATACCAATCACACGGATCGGGACATGTTTCAAGTTGATAAATCCCCCATTTGTCCGTCCTCTTCCCCCTCCCGCTTGCTCTTTCGAGGCCCTGCTCCGCCGAGCTCCCCCGACGTGGAGGGGGGCAGTCACCTCCGCTAATGGCAAGCCTTTGCACCCTCCCCCCCCCCCACCGAGCGTGGGGGCGAAGACCTCCGCGCTCGTCCGCGACCTCGCTGCGCGACAGAAAGAGGCTGCCGCCGACGACTTGTTTTATCCTCCTCCCCTTCCTCCTGCAAGGAGGGGGGGTGCAGCCCTCCTCCATTCCTTTCCCCCATCCTTCTCCATCCGCTCCTCCCTGTCCGTGCCCTGCTGATGTCCTCACTGTTCTTCCTTCTGCCCTCGAGTCCCTGATCTTTTGCCCTCCTGCCTTCCTTGCGTCGCACACCACTTCCGCGCCAACCTGCAGAAAGAACCGAGCAGGAGGAGGAGGATGACCAGCAGTGCAAATCCAAGACGCACCAACGATGTTGCAGCGAATCCTCCCTCCAACTTTCCTCTTCATAAGGGGCCTACATGCATCCACTTTCATTGCAGGAAATGCCACCTTGGAAACACACAGATGTCTGAGAGTCCCCAATCGTACCAAAACGCAAGTCCTGGAATTCAGTGTGGCGAATCGATGTGACTGTTACGTCCTTACAGCCCTAAGTCGTGCCAGAGACAATTCCTAGGATTTCACCGCCGCGAATCAATGTGACTTATACGTTTTGACGGTCCTAATTCTCGCCAGAACGCGATTTCTAGGACTTCGACCATGCGAAGCCTTGTATCTGTTGCAGGCTTTCCAAGCGGATGCGCGCGGCGCTTGGACGAGAGCCACTTTTTTGATGCGCGGCATTGAGGCGAGAGCCACATTTTGAAATTTACTGGTCCTTCATCCGTCAAGTCGTTGCAACCATTTAAGACGAGTGTGCGCGGCGCGAAGGCGAGAGCCTCATTGTGAAAACCACTTGCCCTCCATCCGTGAAGCTGTTGCACACATTTAGGACGAATGTGCGTGGCGCTAAGGCGAGGGCCACATTTCGAAAAACACCCGCCCTCCATCTGTATATCAGCTGCAAATTTTTTAACTCAGGATCATACATAGCGAGGAAGTCTCATGCGAAACGCCCTGCCTGCCCTACCGACACGCCTGGGGGCGCGACAAGAGGAGTCACGTACCGGGAACAGGGATTGAGGAAGCGGGAGTGAGGGATGGGGGTTGGGGGTGAGGGCGTGGGCGGGAAGAGGAGGCGGATGAGAGGACTGGGGAGAGTTGGGGGAAGGGGAGGAAGACGAGGAGGACAAGGGTAGTCCCAATATGCGGTACGGATGCTGCCCGCGCTCCCTCCTGGTATGGCGCTACATGTGTTCGTTTTCATTCCAGCGAGCGCCCGATTGGAAGTCAAGTGTCTGTATACACAACCTCGAGATCCCCTTTTTGGCAACTTGCCGACACCTGGCCGTGTAGATGCTGCGAGTTTGAGTAACATACGTTGCATCACGGAAGGTCAGAATGTCTCAGTCTCAGGCGAGGGCACCATGCTGAACAAGTATGACCAACCATTTGTGTAGCAGGTGCAGGTGGCCCGATTTCCGAGAATGAAGATTAACTGGCACTAGACGAGAGCAATGTTTTGAAAGCTACCCGTCCCCTTGAACCGCTTGCAGATGTGGTTTGCATGTTTGGGTTGCCATACGATGGAATGCGAGGAAGTTTTGTTCGAAACGTCTCTCTCGGACACACTGCAAGGTTTGGTCGTGAAAATCAAATCGCGGATTTGTCTAAACAAGCTTGTTTAAATTATGGAGTGATGCTACAAAGCTCAATTTAACGCGATGAGTTATCACATGCGCTCAATGAAGTCAGCACCCATTACCAAATTTAGCGACCCCTACTTTGACTAGCTTGACTCCCCCATAGCAGCTAACGAATAATAGCTAAGCGACACGTGCAACATAAGCTTCGCGCAATACACGCTGACGCAGCTGGACGATTGCTTGAGTCGGTACAAAGGTTCTTATAGCTATATGCACAGAACGCTCGTATTCTGATGTGCACAATCGTAGCGAATCGCGCTGCATTAACGAAGCAGGAGCATGTCGAAAATACAAGACTTACTGAATCTAGCTTTTGCACGCAAGCTTTGAACCACTAACATTAATCAACGAAGCCTGGTACATCACATGTTCAAGACACACGCTGCGCAATCTCAACTAAGCAACATCTCATGTACAGTATGGAACACAAGTGCAGCAATCAAATACGCCGACACAAGCAAGTAAAGCTGAGTAACCAAGTTCTACTTGCCGAGCTTCACTAACCAAGACTCGCTAAGACTCATTACCTAAGCCTCTAGATCTAAACCGCCATGCCCATACATCAGTACCTCATTCGTATTATTCGCCAGGCAACACCAGATTCAGCCAGCGCCTCGCAATTACAACAGCGCCTCCACCATGCATTGTGTCGTGTCGTCGCGCAGGTGCCATGCCCAACTGCAGCCGCCGTTCCAGACAACACGTCAGAAGAGGGAAGCGATAGCGATACCATTACGCTTCCCTTGTCGCCGCGGCTGGAGTCGCCCCGATACCCTCCAGCCAGAACGTGGGGAGAGGTCCACGGAATAGTGGTGTCGGTATCGTTTGAATTTCCCCAGCACGGCGGGTGGCAGTACGAGGCGGAAGAGATGTCCGACGGGATGGCGGCCGCCTTGCGTACCCAGTCAGGCAAGTCGACGAGCGGGGGCTGCTCGCCCCTGCCTGGTAGTTGGGGGGCGGTTGCTTGACGAACTGCAGGTCGTCCTTGCGCGCTGAGTCTTGCCACTCGGCCTCGTGGCACGGCGCGGAGTCATGGGCGGCTTGGTGGTTGAGCTTGCCGTCGATTCCCGCGGGCTTGAGGATCTTGAACCTCGAGGCTTTGTCAGGAGGTCTTGCCCACGAAGAGGCGGGCGCACAGTGGGCCCAGGGAGGTACGGTGCCAAGTGTTGGTGGTGCCGTACTGAGATGGGATTCTTGTTGATATTCTGACGCCTCCGACTCCTCCTCCGTCTCCCCTCCTTCCGCCTCCCTCTTCTTACTCACACTCATACTCGTTCACACTCAGACTCACCCACACTCAGACTCACATTCATATTCACTCACATTCAGGCTGACACGCAGACTCACTCACACTTAGACTCAACATCCAGGCTGGCTCATACTTAACTCGTACTCAGGAACACTCGTACTCATATACACTCACACGCAGACTTACTCCCTACACTAAGCCTCACACTCAGAGTCACTCACGCTCAGACTCACTCCCACTCAGACTCACACAGACCACTCAACACTCAGGCTCGCCTCACACTCAACTTGTGAGGATGTCTTGAGCGAGGCGGTCACAGCACCCCTAGGGGCAGCAACCATGGGGTATGTCACGGGCCCGTTCGCGCCCAGATTCTGAGGATGTTTCAAGCGGTTTGCCTGTTCGGTGGCCCAGATTCCTTGGCTTCAAAAACAGATTGTGAGGATGTCTCGAACGAGGCGCTCGTTTCAGAACCCCAAAGGTGACAGTTGAACTGTTCCCCAGCTGAACTGGGCCTCAGACTGAAGTGGTCCCCAGCTGAACTGGTCCCCAGGCTGAAGTGGTCCCCAGATGAACTGGGCCCCAGCTGAAGTGGGCCCCAGCTTAACCCCAGACTGAACTGGTCCCCAGATGAGCTCGCCCCCGCGAATGGTGCCACAGCGGGACCATCCGTGGCCCACTTCAGTTGAGGGCCAGTTCAACTGGGGCCCAGTTCAACCGGGGACCAGTTCAACCGGGGACCAGCTTCACACGCTAAATTGGTCCTTGGTGGGCCAGGGCTTGGATCCGAACCGCTGCCAGCCGAGTAGTGTACCTGCCCAGGCCGTTGCCGCCGCTCTCGCGCACCCGCCCGCCCCCCACATCCCCTCATGCAGGCCCTGGGCCCGAAAACGTCAAAGCACAGAATGAGACCCTCAAACGCAAACGCCCGAAGAATCCGAGGTCCTGAGTCTCTCACATCCTGAGGTTCGCAAGCCTGATTCATCCATCCCTGGCTTGGATGAAACAGGCGGCCATCCGTCCCTTGAGCATCGTACTGTGCAGAGCCGATCAGAAGAATTGCCCTGCTGATCGGTTCTGGCCTGGTGTTGCGCCAACTCGGAGTAGCATGCACTAGCAAACAGCATAGATAGTTAGACTTCAAGACACGGCCAAGATGGCCTGCAATCGGCCAGGAAGGTGCCGCGTGGCCGCCATGACGATCCAAGATGCAGTCCAATACGGCCGATCTGACCCAGCGTTGCCCTAAATCACCTCGAGAGAGTTGCAAGCTCCAGGAGGGTCTCGGCCGGCCGCCAGAGGCCGAAAGACTCCCAGAGGCCTAGGAGGCATGACCTTGTGCCTCCTCGTTCCCCTCTTCCTCCTCCTCCTCCACCTCCTCCTCCTAATTCTTGCTCTCCCCCTCCTGACCCCTTCCCCTCTCCTCCTCCCAGGTGGTCCCTGAGCGGTTTAAGCAGCGGCTGGAGGAACTCATGGTCCGATGGCTCAAGAGGATGTCACATTGCCCGCACCACGGACTTGGGCGTGGGGCAAGCTCCGTCCTGCAAGGTGAACTCCGAGGGTTGGGGTCCAGAGTTTTCTTAGTGGCTGACAACGTCAGGTCGCGTACCCCCTCCAGCGCCTCTCCACCAGCCGTCTGGGAAGTATTGTGGGCCGCTCCTGGCGCCTAGTGTGCCGCTGCAGCGATAACCTCATTTCCACGGCGTCTGGTCCTTCTGAATGGCGCCCCCGCTGCAACACCGGCCTCATTTCCAAATTGTCGTCCCTCCAGTACGGTTTTGCGGCTGCACCGTGCAAGCAGCCATAGTAAGCGATACCAGCTCCGAGACGGCACAAGAAGACCCCGAGATCGCCCGAGATCGCATGTAGTGGTATAACTAGGTTTTGGATGTGCGGCTGTGCGTAGCTTCAGTATCTATCCATGCGCCGAGTGCCACACAGATAGGTGGGCCAACTTCGTAAAGCGGACAACGGCAGACTCGTAAGAACAAAAAAAAACGAGATCGCCCCAAGACAGCCTTTGAGGACACCGAGAGGGTTCCAAGACAGCCGAACAAGATGCTTAAAGCATTTCTCGCCCCGCTGAGGCCATCGCACGGGACGGAGCCCACCCCTCGGAGGCCAACATGCATAATCCCGCAGGACAGTTCCGCTGCACAAGCTCGGCTCCGCGGGGTTCGTTCCCCCCTTGCGTTGCATCTTCGGGGGACCTCGCCTGCCCTCATGCGCCCGATGCGCCCGATGCGGGCTCGATGCGGGCTCCACGCAGATTTGGCGCGGACTCGACGCGGATTCGACGCGGATCCGACACGGATCCGACGAGCCAGACATGGATTCGACGCAGATAGGGCCGCGACGGGACAGACAAGGTCTTCCAACGATGCAACACAACCCCGTGGCTTGCGTGGGACAAGCTCGGGACGACCCACGACAACAACGCCGAAAATGGTCCGCCCTCCCGTCCGGATCTGCTCGGCCGAGGAGGAACGAAGAAGGTCACGAAAGGAAGAGGGGGGAAAGACCATGTCCGAACATCGAAGAGATACTTCATGGCACGGATACGGTGACGACGACGTCAGACCGTCGAGCCGACCGCTCTCGCGAAGTCGCCCGACCGTCCGCCCGCCCACGAGCCCGCCGGCCCGAGCGCCCGCGCGCGCGCGCCTGCCGACATGATGCGCCCCCGATTGCCGACCTGCGCGCCCCGAGGCTAGCCAGAGAGCGCACCGCCGAACTGGGCCCCACGTGAGCAGGTCGATGATCCTCAGGACGCGTGTCAGCCCAATGTGTGTGTTTACCCCGTTCAACCCAACCAGTTGATCATCACATCGCCTTCGTCGTAGTGAGTCGTAGTGAAGGGCCTCAGTGGGCGAACACACGTTGGCGCTAGCACACGTCCTGAGGATCATCGAGCAGGGCCCCCAGCCGAACGGGTCCCTGGCTGACCTGGGCCCCGCGCCAGGCGCCGCAGCGGCATCCTCCGGGGCGAGTGCCTCCAGAGCCACCCCCTTGGACTGAGGGCGTGCCTCAGGCCCCGGCAGTTTGCCCGGCTCTCGGAGCAGTCTGTGAGGATGCCTCGAGCGAGGCGCTGGTCTCAGCACCACAGAGGGGAGCGGCCAGGGGGGTATCCCACGGGCCCGTTCGCGCTCAGACTGTGGGGATGTCTCACACGGTTTGCTTTGTTGGGGGTTTGGGCTTCGGTGCTTTCGGAACAGCTTCTGGGGGAGTTTCGAGCGAGGCGCTGGTTTCATTACCCCCAGAGGGAACTTGCAGGGGGCATGTCACTGGCCCGTTCGCGCCCAGATTGCGGGGATGTTTTGTGCAGTTTCCCTGTTTGGTGGCCCAGACTTCTTGGCGTTTAGAGCGGATTGTGGGGATGCCTCGAGCGAGGCGCTGGTTTCAGCATTCACGGGGGAGATGCCACGGGGTATTTCACGGGCTTGTGCGCGCCCAGATTGTGGGGATGTCTGAGGCGGTTTGTCTGACTGGTGGCCTTGATTATTGTGTTTTCGGAACAGATTGTTAGGATGTCTGAGGCGCTGGCTTCAGCACCCCACGTGGGGGGGGGCGCCAGAGGGTATCTCACAGGCCGTTCGCGTCCAGATTGTGGGGATGTTTCAGGAGGTTTGCCTGTTTGGTGGCCCAGGCTCTTCTGCCTACAGGTCGTGAGGATGTCTCGAGCGAGGCGCTGGTTTCAGCACCCCAGGCGGCCAGATCGCGGGGAGGTATCAAGGGAGGTGCTCGGTTTTGTACCTCCGACTCCTGTCTATCCGGAGCCTCGTAATTATTTCGACGCGGGGAGAAGGACGGCCGTCGGGACAGAGGACGGAGGACGGAGGAGCCAGAAGGATGACGCAGGAAGTGGGGAGGGGTAAGGGAAGAGGGAGGAAGAGAAGCGAGAGGGCACAACGAGTAGTTCGAGGGAGGCATCCTGCGCACTGCCTGTCTATCTGTCTGTTTGCCTGTTTGCCTGTCTGTCTGTCTGTCTGTCTGTCTGTCTGTCTGTCTGTCTGTCTGTCTGTCTGTCTGTCTGTCTGTCTGTCTGTCTGTCTGTCTGTTGTCGTCGTTGCTGTCCCTCATCGTAGCCGCCGTCGCCGCCGTCGTCGTCGTCGTCGTCGTCGTCGTCGTCGTCGTGCTCGTTGTCCACTCGCACTCGCTCTCGCACCCAGACGCTCACGGCCAGACTGACAGCGGGACGTGCCAGGAACTGAGATGCACATATGGAGATTACCGCGTCGAGTAATTCTTGCTCTACAGGGTGGGCCTGCCTCGGCCCTCTGGCATGACGGAGTAGGCATGGGGGTGGTGGTGGTCATTGCATAAGGGAAACAGAAACCCGAGCAGAGCAACACGCACCACGACCACGACGACGCCGACGACGACGACGACGGAGACGAGGCGCGCTTACGATCCGCACCGAAGCACGGATTTGGGAAAGGGCCCACCCTGCAGGTTCGGTTAAACAGCACATCGTTGAGCGGTGCTGCAGCCTCCCCTGAGCACAGGCCCCCCCAGAGCATCAGCCAGACAAGTCGGGTTTGCACCCTCATGCCTTGCTGGACTCTGGGCGCGTTTCGGCACCCTCTCCCCCAACCTCGTCAGGGCCACCGACAAGGGAGAGGGCGGCGGTGGCCGACGCGTCCCCGAGCTAAGAAGCTCAAAGCGCCGCGGCTCAGAGAGCCGGGAAGACAGACAGACAGACGGACGGACGGACAGCCAGGCGGCGTGCAATGCCTGGCAAGCCAAGTGGGTGGTCACTGCATAAGGGAAACAGAATCCCGAGCAAAGCAACACGCACCACGACCACGACGACGCCGACGACGACGACGGAGACGAGGCGCGCTTACGATCCGCACCGAAGCACGGATTTGGGAAAGGGCCCACCCTGCAGGTTCGGTTAAACAGCACATCGTTGAGCGGTGCTGCAGCCTCCCCTGAGCACAGGCCCCCCCAGAGCATCAGCCAGACAAGTCGGGTTTGCACCCTCATGCCTTGCTGGACTCTGGGCGCGTTTCGGCACCCTCTCCCCCAACCTCGTCAGGGCCACCGACAAGGGAGAGGGCGGCGGTGGCCGACGCGTCCCCGAGCTAAGAAGCTCAAAGCGCCGCGGCTCAGAGAGCCGGGAAGACAGACAGACAGACGGACGGACGGACAGCCAGGCGGCGTGCAATGCCTGGCAAGCCAAGTGGGTGGTCACTGCATAAGGTCGCAGGCGATTTCTCTCCCCCAATCCCCGACTTCCGCCAGAAAAGTTTGGTCGCTCAGAAAATGGAAAAACCCTGGGATACATCCCGAGGGGGCTATTCGGACGCACCCCTGTCGAGGATGGGCACCCCCCCATCGTATATCCCAGGGTTGGGCCCCAAATTTCTGGTCCATGCGGAAACCCCACGAAGCCTGGGATAGGGGTCGACGTATCCCTTGTTATAAGGGAAACAGAATCCCGAGCAGAGCAACACGCACCACGACCATGACGACGCCGACGACGACGACGGAGACGAGGCGCGCTTACGATCTGCACCGAAGCACGGATTTGGGAAAGGGCCCACCCTGCAGGTTCGGTTAAACAGCACACCGTTGAGCGGTGCTGCAGCCTCCCCTGAGCACAGGTCCCCCCAGAGCATCAGCCAGACAAGTCGGGTTTGCACCCTCATGCCTTGCTGGACTCTGGGCGCGTTTAGGCACCCTCTCCCCCAACCTTGTCAGGGCCACCGACAAGGGAGAGGGCGGCGGTGGCCGACGCGTCCCCGAGCTAAGAAGCTCAAAGCGCCGCGGTCCAGAGAGCCGGGAAGACAGACTGACAGACGGACGGACGGACAGCCAAGCGGCGTGCAATGCCTGGCAAGCCAAGTGAAGGGAAACAGAATCCCGAGCAGAGCAACACGAGGCATGGGGGAGGGAAGAGGAGGAGGGGCTGAATCTATGGATGTTGGTCGGCGTCGAGGTTCCCGAGACTCTCTGTGGCCGCGGGAGGTGGGCCAGGCTCTCTTGAGATGGATTGGGGGATGCGCGGGAGCCCGTTCGGCGTCGGCAGGGCTGGTGCACGCCTGCGGCGACCCCTCCCTGCAGAAAGTCCCCGTGGAAAAGCCCCCCTCCCCAGGACGACTTCGAGCCCGGGAAGCCCGTCTTCGTGGACGGCCCGCACGGGCGGATGCAGGTCGCCGAGCCCCCGGGCGCGACGCCCGGCTCCACGCACCGCTTGAGGCCCCGCCGGCCGGCTGCCGTCGGTCGTTGCAGCCGGCGCGTAAACGCCCCCCGGCTGCCTGCGGCAAGCCCCCGCCGCCGTGCCGGCCCAGCGCTCCGGGTGGGGCGAGTGCTCGAGGAGCGCACAGGGCGCCCTGACGCGTGACCCCTCGTGTCCGTCTTTTTCCGTCTTGAGGCCTGCTGCCGTTGATCACTTCAGCTTGCGCGTAAATCTCTAGTAACCTGCGGTACGTCCTGCCACAGTGTCAGCCCAGCGCTCCGCGTGGCAGCTGCTCGAGGAGCACACAGGACGCCCTATCTCGTGACACATCATGTCCTGAGGCATGGGAGAGCCTTTGAAGTGTGACGCTCTCTTCCGCGTCGTGTCGGGGTGTCTCTCCCCGTGTTCGTCGTTTTCATCTCTTCCTCTTCTTTCCTCCTCCTCTGGGGGGAGTCCTCTTAGAGGCCTGTCGGGGGCGTCTTGGGGGACTCCGGGGGACTCTTAGGGGCCTCCATCTGCCGTCTCAGGGGGCTTTTGGGCAGTCTGGCGCCTTTGGAGTCCGCCTTGGGAGCCTCTTTGGGCCATCTTGGGGCGCTCCTTGGGGTCCTGAAGAGTGGGCGGTCCGGGGTCTCCGCCGGGCTGTTTTGGGGCCTCTTTGGGCAGTCTTGGAGGCCTTTTGGGCCATCTTGAGAGCCTCTCGGGTCGTGTTGGAGCGTTGGAGCACTCTTGGGGGCCTCTTGGGCCATCTTGAGAGCCTCTCTGGTCGTGTTGGAGCCCTCTTGGGGGCCTTTTGGGCCATTTTGCGGTTTCTTTTGCCATCGATCTGACGAAAGCCAGAAATTGTGAGAACGAAAACATTTGTCAAATGTCCATGAGGATCAATGGTTCTGATGACTTCAAGCCCTACTTGGTGTCCCATCTTGGTGGCCCCCTCAGGGCGCTTTGACCCCATCTGGGTCGTCTGGCGTGCCCAAGGGCGCCCCAAGAGTGCCCGAATAGGCTCCCAGGAGTGCTCCAGAAAGCCCCCAGACGGCGCAGGAGGGCCTCAACACGCGGCCTGAGAGACTGAGAGAACCTAACAAGAAACGCCCAGACAGCCCAAGAAGACCCCAGAAGCCCCCAAGGAGGATCCCAAAAGGCCCCGAAAAGGCCCCATAGAGGCACAAAAGACCTCCGCTCCGCGCGCGCCATGGAAGCGGGGTCCCAGCGCCGGTCCAAGAAATCCTTGCTGACCTCCGAAAACTTAATTATGCTGATGTA
>CAUYUJ010011925.1:208690-233690 GCA_963575745.1 Prorocentrum cordatum | reverse complement strand
GCGCGCCATCCGGCTTTTAAGCCCCATTGCTCCCGCTCGATTTGGCCTGATCCCGCCCCATCCGAGGGCCACTCTGGCCCAGCAGCCCCCCCCAGTGGGGCTTGAATCCTCCCCGATCCCTTCCGACGAAGACCTCCCGGCAGTTGCCTCCGCACCGTCCACCCCCCCCGTGCTCGCCCTCGGCGCGCCGCCGCCCCGCCCACGAGGCCGGGGACGCCTTCGAGGTGCCGCCGCCCTGCCTCATGGTGCGGGTGCCCGAGGGCGCCGCGCCGGGGGACACGGTCGCGTTCCGCGGCGGCCCCGGCGCGGGCGAGGCGGGCGAGGAGAGCCGCACGCTGCCTGGGGTCGTCCAAGGGGGGGGGGGGGCCGAGGGTCAGGTCGGGCCCCCGCCCTCCTGCAGGCGGGTTCCGGAGGACATGCCATTGTGCCAAGGAGGTCAGAGAAGATGCACAAGCAGCAGGCAAAGAAACAGCACATCGTCCCCAGATTATGTTTGATACTATTTGGGAATATCCCTCCTGTGGAGGGATAGGCCCGACTTAAACCAAGGGGGGGTGGGGGCGCTGGTTGAGGGGTGTGCCCAGGGGCTGCAGACCCTGGGAGATCCCTCGTCTGATGAGGGCGGCAGTGGTGTCCATGGCCACTCCACTGTTGGAGCTCCGCCGGCTTCCAGACCCCGACTTTTTAACCCAACGGTTCCTCGTCCGATGCCGCCACCGCATTTCATCGCCCGTGCTCTTATTCCAGTGCGTCTCCTGATCCCCCCTGGGCCGCGCGCGTTCCTCGGGTCATGATTTGCGAACCCCTTCTTCGATGTCCTCCTCTTGGACGTCCCCGGACGCTGAAGCCCCAAAGTTCTTCTCAAGCTAAGATCGGAGGCGCGCCGAGGGGCGAGGATTCGGGCGTTGAAGCCCCAGAGTTTTCAATCTATGATCGGTACGATCGACTGTCGGTGCCGCCCCTGGCGTTGTCCAACTGAGACAGGCTGCCTACCGTGCCCATCTTTTCCGTACCCATTTGGGGCGTTCCAAAAGGGCCTTGTTTTCGAGGATCGAAGGAGTTGTCATCTCTTCCGCGGCGGAAGGCGGCGGAAGCAGAACGAGGCTGCCTCCGCCGGCAGAAGGGCGGCGGACGGTGGCGGAAGTAAGACACGCGCCCCCGAGAGGTGAAAGCGTTGTTGGATTCGGGGTTCCCGAAATCCGCCATGGCGGGCGTTCACAATGATCGGCGGCGCGCCGAGGAGGGGAACGCGAGGGAGCAGGCCTTCTCAGCAGGCGGGGTGCCGTCGGAAGAGGCCCGGGAGAAGCCTCTCGGAAGGCCAGATTCCCCCTGGAACCTTCAAAGGAGGCTTGCACCCTCTGCCTCAAAATATTGAACATTCGAAACTGGTATCCTCCTCCTCCTCCTCCTCCTCCTCCTCCTCCTCCTCCTCCCCCTCCTCCTCCTCCTCCTCCTCCTCCTCCTCCTCCTCCTGCTCCTCCTCCTCCTCCTCCTGCTCCTCCTCCTCCTGCTCCTCCTCCCCCTCCTGCTCCTCCTCCTTCCCCCCCCCGGGCCGCGCCGCCGGAGTTCTCGGGGCTGAGGTGGTGCACATTTCCGAGGCGCGGATGTACCCATCACCGCCGCCCGGGGATCGTTCTTCGGGGACCTCGGTAGGCGGTGGATGTGGACATATTCGGGCCCCGGGGGGGCCATACATATCCACATCCACCGCCTGCCGAGGTCCCCGAAGAACGATCCCCAGGCGGTGGTGATGCATACGTCCCCGCCTGGCGCATGTTTTTACTCGTAGATTGAGCTCTAGGCCTGCTCCGTGGGGGTCGCTGTCGTCGCCGAGGTTCTATGGCCGCTTCGTGGCGGCCAACTTCTGGACGCCTCGCGTAAGCCCGCCAGCCCATCCAGAAGCGATGCCCGGAGGAGGAGGAGGAGGAGGAGGAGGAGGAGGAGGAGGAGGAGGAGGAGGAGGAGGAGGAGGAGGAGGAGGAGGAGGAGGAGGAGGAGGAGGAGGGGGGAGGAAAGGAGGGAGCAGGGAGGAGGGAGGAGGAGAGACCAGCAGATGAGGAAGAGGAAGAGGAAGTGGAGGACGAAGAGGAGGAGGAGGAGGAGGAGGAGGAGGAGGAGGAGGAGGAGGAGGAGGAGGAGGAGGAGGAGGAGGAGGAGGAGGGGGAGGAGCAGGAGGAGGAGGAGGGCGAGCAGAAAG
Organism: Prorocentrum cordatum; assembly: GCA_963575745.1. Lineage (NCBI taxonomy): Eukaryota > Dinophyceae > Prorocentrales > Prorocentraceae > Prorocentrum > Prorocentrum cordatum. Next base: position 231,493 of record CAUYUJ010011925.1, on the reverse strand, counting down.
GCCAGAGGCCTCTTGGATGCCTCTCGGAGTCTTTCCGCATTTCTTTCGAGGGTTCCCTGGGGTCCTTGTGGGGCGTCTTGGGGGCAGTCCCGCGGGCGTCTTGAGGCGCCTTGGGTGCTTCTTGGTGGCCCCTTGCGGCGTCTTGGGGGCCTCTTGGGAGCCTCTTGGGAGCTTCTTGGGGGCATCGTGGGGCCCTCTTGGGGCCTCCTGGGCACGACTTGGGGCCGTCTTGGGGCACCCTAGGGATCCTTGGGAGCCATGTTGGGGCCATTTTGGAAGAGATCGATCAAAGGAGGGGGGCTCCTTACTTAGGGTTCCCCCCCACGAGGCCAACATGTGGCTAAAAAGTGAAATCCATGAATGTGGCCTTCTCGCCGAGGCCTCTTGGGGCGTCTTGGGTGCCTCTGGGGGGCCTCTTGCGGCGTCTTGGGGGTATCTTGGGCCTCCTGGGGGCATCTTGGGGGTCTCTTAGGGGCCTCTTGGGGCCTCCTTGGCGCACCCTTGAGAGCATCGGGGTCCATCTTGGGGCCATCGAACGACATCTGGACGAACGGGCAAAGACGGGTCGTCGAAATCTGGACGACATCCTGTCGAAGTCACGTCTATGATAAAGCCGCGGAGGTGCACAGAGACTCCCATGAAGGCACACCTAGCCTTGAATCGTGTTGCCTCCGCAGCCGGCGTGGCCTGAGAGCGCTTAGCAAATCAAGGCTACTCTCAAGGGAGGCACCGCACAAAAAGCCAGGGGAGGCACCTCACAAAAAGCCGCGTCTTATCACATTCATCCAGCGTCCTGGAACGATCAGGGCGGCCTGTGCCTCTTATGTCCGGGTTTCAGGGGGCCTGCCTCGGGGGCCTCTGGACCCGCGGCAGAAACAGCCCACGGCGCGATCTCTGTGTATCAGATGGGGTCAGGCATTCCAGAACCAGCTTCGGGTGGAAAAGACGGATCGACGGGTTTGGTTGTACACCTTCCATGAGTTCGCGCGAATTTATTGGATCGGCATTTTTTTTCGAAAGATATGGTTATTATGTACCTTCCATTGGTCCGCGAGGATCTCTTCGATCGGCACTCGATTTCTAGGGATGTTCAGCGCCCGTCCAACAAAACTGGGCGGACCTCTGGAAGTTACTGTTTTCATGTTTATGATGATGAACCTTCGTCTTTCTAAAAGTGAGGATGTCGCTGGCCTGTCGAAATCGTCTGTTATTGTTTGTTCCATCGTATAGGCCGCGTGTTCCCGGGTGGCTGATCACTGATCATTTCATGTTCCTTTTGCTGGTTGTGGGTGCGAGATATTACGATCGAGCATTTGATTAACAAATTTCCTCTCGAAAAGTTGGGCCGACATTTCTGAACCAACTTGCCAGAGAGTTGGCCCCGTTCCTTGAGCACGTTCGTCCCCCCCAGCGTTAACGACAGAAATTGACCAGGCTTGTTTTGAGAAACTTCTGGGAAGCTTGCCCAGATTTCTTCAACGCTCGTTTGCTTGATCATATGTTCGGCTGTAAGATCTCCGCGTGGCCTGGGGCAGCCGTCCACCACGGTGGAGATATATTTGGCCGTTGCATTCCTGGTGCCCATCGAGAGGAGGGCGGCTGGTGCCGAGCGAAGGTCCCCGAGGGGGTGCTGCCCGGCGGCTATTTCTCGGCGCGGCTCCCGCCGCCAGACGACGCCTCGAAGAAGCCGGTGGTGGGCAAGGTGGTGGGCAAGCCCACTGCCCGGGCGGAGGCGCCCGAGTGGACGGAGGTGCCGGACCCCAAGACTGGCAAGGCGTACTACTGGAACAAGGTCGGGCGGGGCCAGGACTGGGAGAGATCGTTGCAGAGCGTTCTGGAGCGCTCTGGAACGGCCGCGGCGCCCGATACATCCTCTAGAACCGCTGGAGCTCACAGATCCCCGATCTGTCTCGGTCCGATTTCGTCCTGGTCCTGGCTTCGTCTGACAAGGCCACGGGCGAGACCTCGTGGACGAGGCCGCCGACGGCGCAGGAGGTCGTTGCGAAATATCCGGCCCTGAACCTAACCTCTGAGTCGGATTTCGAGGTCGCCGCGGCGATCGCGGCGAGCACAAATATGGGTCAGATTTTTGTCAAGGAGTGGCATGCCCCTTCCCAGCCCCCCCCCGCTCAGAGATACAGACGTGGCTCATAGTTAACACCATTCGCGACAGAGAGCTGTCAATGTGTGCCGAACATGGACTGTCATGTTGTTTTGTTTGGTTCGGGGTCGATAGCCATGCAGCCAGGAGATGGAGCGCGCGGTGCGCGAGCGGATCCAGGCGCTCGAGAAGCAGCACGCGGGCGCGCCGCAGAAGGCCGGGGCGCCCGGCTCGCAGGCGCGGCGCCGTGCCAAGAAGTAGGGGCAGCCATGGCGCGCGGTCCCGAGGCGAGCTCTGGCGCCGGCTGGCGCCGAGCCGCCTGCGGCTGTCGGCCAGGTCGGCAGAGGAGCAGAAGCACCCTCGCAGGCGACTTTCCTCCCCAATCCCCGAGTTCCGCCCGAAAAGCTTTGGCCTTCAGAGACAGTGGGAACCCCTGGGATACACCCCAAAGAGGCTATTCGGATGCACCCCTAACGAGGATGGACGCCCCATCGTATATCTTAGGGCTGGGCTCAAAATTTTTGGCCCATACGAAAACCCCACGAAGCCCGGGATAGGGATCGACGTATGCCCCGTTACACCCGAGATCCGCCAATCGGATCCCCGCCGATCGGATTTCTGCAACATCATACGAGAATCACGGCCATGGCCCCGGACCCTATCTTTCTGCGCCCCTTCTTCGAGCTGGATCCATCGGTGAGTGCCCAAGGGCCCCAAACTGGGCGAAAACGCCCGGCTCGAACGAATTAAATCGCCATGATCTCAGGGGAGGATCATCGGACGGGGCTAGGACGAGGATAAATCCGTTCAAGAGCGTTCTGGAACGCTCTCAGAGTGTTCTGGAACGCTCTGAGAAGGTCGCGGCGCCCCAAGCATCCTCCAGAGACGCCGGATCTTAGAGATTCTCGACTCATCCTCACCCGATTTAATCCTCGTCGTGGCTTCGTCTTTGAGCAGAAGCACCCCAGACCTCCGCGGATCGGATCTCTTCTCCCCAGACATCCAGCTGCTCTAATATTTTCGATGCGTAGGCCCCGGAGGTCTGGAACACTTCCCCACGGCCGGTTTTTCGTCCCGAGTCGTTTTGTTGACGGTCCGAAGGCCAAGCGAGGGCCTGTGGAGGCCGAAATCAGCCAAAAACCGCCCGCACCGATTTTTCTGGAGCCTCGGATCTCTGGGGACTTCCACGGATCGCATGTCTTCTCGGTCTGGCGATTTCAGCTCTCGATTTTTCGGCCCTTCTGCGCGCCCGTTTTGTTTGCCGGGCCCCGCGGCCGTCACGACGAGGGATCTCCATGGGCGCGAGGCGGGCCCCACAGGAAAGGGGTCGAGGCCTCCCAGGAGCCTCGCACCGAAAGTTTCGTCGGCCAAGTCGCCCGAGGAGCAACAGCTCGAGTAGGGGATCGACTACAGAACTGATTTACCCGGACCTTGAGTCGTATGCGAATCTACCACAAACCACGTACAGGGAGTTCCAAATCAAACTAGGGCGGCATGTCCGGGCTCAGTCTCGCGGGCCTACTCTACAATCATATTTCTAAAATTCATTGTTTTGTTTCATGCCTTGCCGTCATCGCGGGAGTGATATTCGAAAACCTAGTTTTAAAAATGGTCACGGTACTCTTCCCCAAGATTTTCTTTCAGATTGTCTTCCAGATCTTCACCCAGATCTTCCCCCAGATGTTTCCCTTGATCTCCCCGCAGATCTTCACCCAGATCTCCTCCCAGATCGTCACGCAGATCTTAGGGTTTCCTCCAGATCGTTATTCAGATCGTCTCTTGTTCTCATCAAAAATCCCCCCCCCCAGATCTTCACCCAAATCTTCGCCCAAATCCCCTCCTAGATCTTCACCCAGATTTTCCCTCAGATCCTCGCCAAGATCTTCCCCCAGATCTCCCCCCAGATCTTCCCCCAGATCTCCTCCCATATCTTTCCCCAGATCTTCCTTCAGATCTTCCCCCAGATCTTCTCCCAGATCTTTCCCCCAGATCTTCCTCCAGATCTTTCTCCAGATCTTCCCCCAGATCTTCCCCCAGATCTTCCCCCCAGATCTTCCCCCAGATCTTCTTCCAGATCGCCGCGCAGATCTCCCACCAGATCTTTCTCCAGATCTTCCCCCAGATCTTCCCCCAGATCTTCCCCCCAGATCTCCCCCCAGATCTTCTTCCAGATCGCCGCGCAGATCTCCCACCAGATCTTCCCCCAGATCTTCGCCAGATCTTCCGCCAGATCTTTCCCCAGATCTTTCTCCAGATCTTCCACTAGATCTTTCCCCAGATCTTCCCCCCAGATCTGGGGGGGAGATCTGGGGGATCGAGGTTCGAGGCCTTCTGGCCTTCGGGGGCGCGAAAAGCTGGCGCGCTGCGACCCCGGGAGGGGTCCGCGGTCCCCTCTTGAGCGGATTTTGGCCGAGCTTTGAGATTCGAGCTTTGAGGTTCGCGGGTTTTTTAATCGTATTCGGCCTCTCGGGGCCGTCTTCGGGCCCCAGGGCCATCAGAAACGGATCTGGCATGCAAAACTGCGATCCATGGGGAGGGGCCCAGACAGCCCCCAGACGACGACGACGACGACGACCACGACCACGACCACGACCACGACCACGATCACGACCACGACCACGACCACGACCACGATGACGACGACTCCGGATCGCTCTTCGATCTTGTTCCAGGTCTTCCCCGCGTGTCCTTCTCCAGATTTCCCCCAGATCTTCCCCAGATCTTCCGGCAGATCTTCCTCCAGATTTTCCCCCAGATGCTTCCCCAGCATTTTCCCTCTGATTCTCCCCCAGATCTTCCTCCAGATCTTCCCCCAGATCTTCCACCAGATCTTTCCCCAAATCTTCCCCCAGATCTTTCCCCAGATCTTCCCCCAGATCTTTCCCCAGATCTTCCCCCAAGATCTTCCCCCAGATCTTTCTCTCAATCTTCCCCCAGATCTCCCCCCAGATCTTCCTCCAGATCTTCCTCCAGATCTTCCCCCAGATCTTCCCCCAGATCTTTCCCCAGATCTTCCCCCAGATCTCCCCCCAGATCTCCCTTCAGATCTTCCTCCAGCTCTCCCCCCAGATCTTCCCCCAGATCTTCCCCCAGATTTTCCTCCAGATGTTCCTCCTGATCTTCGCCCAGATCTATCACCAGATATTACCCCAGATTTTCTCCCAGATCTTTCCCCAAATCTCTTCCCGGATGTTCCCCAAGATCTTCCGCAAGATCTTCCCCCAGATCTCCCTCCAAGTCGTCACCCAGATCTTTCCTCTGATCTTTCCCGATGTTGTCCCGCAGAGCTTTTTCTATGTTTCCCCAAAATTTTCACCCAGAGATTGATTCCGATCTTCCCCCAGATCTTCCTCCAAATCGTCCTCCAGATCTTCACCCAGATCTTTCCCCAGATGTTTCCCCATATCTTCTCCCTCAGATATTTCTCCAGATCTTCCCGAGATCTTCCCGCAAGTCTTGCTGCAGATTCACGACGCACTACACCTCCAAATCTTCCTCAGCACATTCCCCAGATTTTCGCCCAGATCTTCCACCAGATCTTCCCTCAGATGTCCCTCCAGATCTTCCTCCAGACTTCCCGCCAACTATTATATCCGAGATGTTCCCTCAGATCTTCCCCAGATCTTCCGCCAAATATTCCTCCAGATTTATCACTTTGCAACCGTGCCAAATCTTCCATTGGACACTTCCCAGATCTCCCGACAGATCTTCCCCCAGATCTTCCCCCTGCTGTTCCAGGGCGTCCCTTGTGTTGTTTCATGCCGCGTCGCGGGTCCGGTTCTTGTTGTTTAAATTCCTAGTTGTATTCTCTGCCTCGCTTCGGGGCTGCGATCTCTCCGCGACAACCTAAAATTTCAAATTCCTTGTTTTTTGAATATCTTGTTTTTTCAACCTTGCTGTAGAAGGTTCTGTTGATCTGCGGAGATTATACGCATTGGTCAGGCGGAATCCGATGAGAACACCAATTGCGGGGTAAATCTTATTCGGTAACTAGTAGTCGATACCCTACTTGAACAGTCAACGATCGTCGACGATAAATAATCCGCGACGGTCAACAATCGCCAGAGACCGCCCAAGATCTTCGACGATGAACCAATCGGCGGCGCGCCCGGGGGGGAGGTGAGAAGGAGCAGGCCTTCTCAGACTGAAGAAATCATCGCGTCGGCCAAGTCGTCAGAGGAACAAATTTGCTCAAGATCTTCGACGATCCACAATCGGCGGCGCGCCTCTGGGGGGGAGTGAGAAGGAGCAGGCCTTCTCAGAAGGCGGATGGGCTGCCCAGAAGCCGTCTGGCCCCCCCAGAAGTTTCCTGCATCTTCGGGGAAGGCCCAGAAAACTTTTCAGAAGGCTCGAGGCCTTCCGAGCCTTCTGAGAAGGCCCGCCCCTTCTCACTTCGCCCCCCTCGCTCACCGCCGATTCGACGATCAGCAGCAACAGTCCATCAGAGCCCCCGAGTCAGCGAATCGCAGGCTCCGGCGCGCCTGCCCGGCACTGAGGCACCGGGCAATCGGGCGGGCTCCCTCGGGATCCGCTTCAGTCCTGGGCGTTTGTCCGAGGTGGCGATTTGGACATAGCCACCGCCTGGAGGATCGATTTCGGAGACCTCAAGAGGATACGGACATGTTCGTGCCCCCCTGGGGCCCACATACATCTAATTAGATATACATATAATTTTATGTACATACATTTGTATGTATGCATGTATGTAGGTAGGTATGTACGTATGTACATATGTATGTATGTATGTATGCATGCATGCATGCATGCATGCATGCATGTATGTGTGTATGTATGTATGTATGTATGTATGTATGTATGTATGTATGTATGTATGCATGAATGCATGCATGCATGGATGGATGGATGGATGGATGGATGTATACATATATATATATATGTGTGTATGGATGTATGGATGTATGGATGTGTGTATGTGTTTATGTATGCATGCATGCATGCATGCATGTACGTACGTACGTACGTATGTATGTATGTATGTATGTATGTATGTATGTATGCTCGTATGTATATATGTGTGTATATGGATGTATGTATGTGTGTATGTATGTGTATATAGGCGTGTAAGTATGTATGCACGTATGTATGGATGCATGTATGCATGTATGTATGCATGCATGTATGTACATATGATGTATATATGGATTTACGAATGTATGTATGCATGCATGCATGTATGTATGTATGTATGTGTGCGTCTGTCTGTCTGTATGTGTATGTATGTATGTATGTATGTATGCACGCATGCATGTATGCATCTATGTCTGTCTGTCTGTCTGTCTGTCTGTCTGTCTGTCTGTATGTATGTGGATGTATTTATGTATAGACGTAGTCGTGCATGTATGCATGTATGTATGCATGTGTGTTTGTAGGTGTTGATGTATGTATGCATGCATGCAATCATCTGTGCATGTGTATGGATGTTTGGTATGGATGTATGTAGACTATGTATGTTTGTAGTTATGTATGTCTGTATGTACGTATATAAGTCTATAGTTATGCATGTATGTATGTACAGATATGCATACATGGGTGTACGTGTGTGCATGTGTATGTGTGTATACATGTATGTATTTATACATATATATGTGTATATATATATATGTCGATACATAAATGTATCCGTATCTACCGCCCGCTGGGGTCCCAGGACGTCGGTTCCACAGGCGGTGGATATGGACGTATCCCCGCCTCGCGCCTCTATCCTCGATTTCTCGGCCTCTGTGCCCGTCTCCGATGGGTCCGGGGCGCGAAGGGAGCCCCGAAGAGGGAAGGTGCCGGGGCCTCTGCAGCCTCGCGTCGGCAGAGCCATGTCGTCGGATGGCCGGGACCGAGGTCGGTGCCCTTTTGCCCTCGGCATCGCTCGGACGTGTGCGTCCTTCCTCTGCGAGGAGGAGGAGGAGGAGGAGGAGGAGGAGGAGGAGGAGGAGGAGGAGGAGGAGGAGGAGGAGGAGGAGGAGGGAGGAGGAGGAGGAGGAGGAGGAGGAGGAGGAGGAGGAGGAGGAGGAGGAGGAGGAGGAGGAGGGAGGAGGAGGAGGAGGAGGAGGAGGAGAGGAGGAGGAGGAGAGGAGGAGGAGGAGGAGGAGGAGGAGGAGGAGGAGGAGGAGGAGGAGGAGGAGAGGTAGGAGGACCCTGGAGGAGCATCCTGGATCGCCTTAGCGAGGAAGCGCACGCACGAAGCCGACGGGCGCACGGGGAACGGGCGCCCGAGCGGCGGCGCGTCCCTCGTCTGAGCTTCTTCCTGGGCCTCCCGGGGGGCCTCTCGCCGCCACGCCGGGGCTCGCCCCGGAGTCCAGGGACAGCGCGCACCCCGGGAGGGGTCCGCGGAGCAGCGGCATCAGCCAGCCCTCGGGGGCGGAAAAGAGGGGGGGTGATGACTAGGGGGGGGTGGATATCATGGCGGGGGCCATGATATCTCCCAAGATTTCATGGCGCCTCTTCTCATTTCATTACGTCGCTGGCCCCCCCGCTGGGCCGCCCACATGCCGCCGGTCATGATTTGCACCCCCCCCTCTTGGACACCCCCCTCTTGGCCGCTCCCGAAGCCCGGCGGAGCACGGAGCAGCGGTGTCGGGTCGGGCAGGCCAGGTCGGGCGTCGCCAGAGGTGCCCCCGGGCCGGAGGTGCCCCGAGCACCCCGTCACGAGGCACGGAGGGCCCCAGAGGCTCCAGCACTGAGCGAAGAGTTGGTGGCACCTTGCGCCAGGGTTCAGTCGGGCACGTCACTCTACAGGAGGAAGATCCAAAAGTAGCAACAAAAATAGTCTGGGGACGATTGTTTAAATATATCTTGACAATTTTTGAGATGTTTCAAGTATTTCTAGTTTTTCGTCCAAAACTCCCCTGTTAGGAGGACACGCCCGACTTAGGGCCAGGGGCACCGTTGGCCCCCCCCGCCCGATGATGAAGATCGACCACTCCCGAGCCTGCTGGAACGCTCTCGGAGCGTTCCAGAGCGCTCTGAGACGGCGCCGCGGCGCCCGATGCATTCTGCAGAGCCGCCGGATCTCGGGCATGTTCGACTTGTCTCGGTCCGACACTGTCTAATCTTCGTCTAGCCAGCGTCGTCCTGATCCTGATCCAGGGAATACGGGTATCGGTAGTTTCTGCTCCCCCAGGTCGCGGTCCGACCTGGCCGATCATGACATGCGGACGGCAATGAACCATGGCGGGCCTGCTGTCGTGGTTGGCTTGGGGCTGCCACGTCTGAGACGCTGTGCCCTGTCTGCCACGTGAGTGAGATCACGTAGAGAGGCGGACCTCGATAATGACCTCGCCAGAAAGGCTCGCTCGCAACATATTGTGCTCTTCTATGAATTGCTCCTCGATGCTCCTCCCTTGCTTTGAAAGTACCTCGTTGAGGTGTCTTGGTTTGACGAGAACTTCGAGGCCTCTCTTCCTCAATCGTAATCACCCGACCGGTCGCGGTCGCAGTGAGTCAGAGATTCGGAGGAGAGGCAGCGAAAGGATTCTCGTTCCCCCTCTTTGGGCCATCTCTGCTTGCCGTTTCGCTTTCCCAGAGCTCGATCAGTCATACCTTTCTTGGCGATCGTGAGCTTAGATTAGACTCGGCTCCCAGGCTAGACTTCTTTTGGACCAGAGTCCAAATTCGCCATAGCGTTGGTCCGCACGTAAGGCACATACTGGATGAGGCATTGGCGTGCCAGCAGGTGCCCCACGGATCATATCCGATTCCCCGATGGCCTCTCGAATCCCACTGGAGCTCCAGTGCACCTCGTGAAGGTCAAGAGCGACAAGCGATGTGCCCGCAGCATCGTCAAACCAATAGGTATCTCCTCACATGCATCGATTGGGTTCCACGCAAGTTTTCGGGGCGATCGCTACAAGGGCCTGTTGTCCGCGTCTTGCGGCCTGCTCCATTAACTGCCGTCTCGCGCTACTCCCGCGGTCACGCCTCTCAAGGCCACCGACTGAAGGTCGAGAACTCGAGGCCTACGAAGGTACCGATGTCTCAAGGCAATGGGGGCTTCCGCCCCACTCCCTCTCTGTCCCCCTCCCTCTCCTCCCCCTTTCGTGCTCCCGCATCCCCTCGTCCCCTCCACGTTCAGCGATCCTTGAGTGGGAGGTGCCGCCAACGGGGCCGTGCCCAGGGCCTTACCCAGCGCCGAATTACTATGAACACCTAATCAAGCCTCTCGCAACCTCATCTCGTGCTTCCTCCCTGCACGGCTACACAACATGAATACTACTCTCCTCTCTCCGTCGAAGATGGCCTAAGATTGGCGCGGTCCCCTCCGCGTATTGTTTTCACACAGGATGCTGGCACGTTGGTTTCCCATGTGCTTATCAATCCGTGCGTGTCCGGCCCTATCAATTTTGCGCTCCCGCTGCAGGCCTTATTGAATCGCTTCGCTCATTCCGCCGGCCCGTGATATGGCATCGCTGGTTTTTGTCTGTGTGTTCGTTGCCCATGTTGCGCTCTTGGGGGCGGGTGTCGTTCGGACGCGTTGCGTGGGGAGTTTTGATGGTGAAGCAGTTCCCTGGGGGTCGTCTCTCGATGGGGCGAAATAGAGTCGTCGTCAAGATGCTTCTTTGGGGGGCCTCTTGGGGTCTGTTGAGAGGCCGTTCGGGGGCGCCTGGGAGACATGTTTGAAGCCTTCTGGGGCTTCTTTTGGGCCTCCTGGGAGTCTCCTGGGGCCTCTTGGCGACATCTTGGGGCCTCTTGGAGGCCTCTTGGGGCCTCTTTGGGACCTCCTGGGCGCCTTCTGGGACGGAGGGCTCCATTTTTGAGTTCTCGGTATCCCTCCTGAGTCCCTCTTGGGCCCGTCTTGGGGCCTCTTGGTCCGTCTTGGGCGGCACTTGGGCCGTCTTGAGGGCTCTCTTGGGTCGTTTCGGCGCCGTCTTGGGAGCTTCGTGGGCCGTCTTGGAGCGGTCTTGGGGGCCTCTTGGGCCGTCTTGGAGCGTCCGGAAGCCGAAAAAGCCAGAACACAAAAAACATCGAAAAAAACAATGAAAATCAACGATTTTGGCCTCTTGGGGCTCTCTTCGGAGGCCTCTTGGAAGGCTCTTGGGGCGTCTTGGAGGCCTCTTGGGCTGTCTTGGGGGCCTTTTGGGCCGTCTTGGGGTCATCTTCGGCGTCTTCGAGCGCTCTTTGGGCGTCTCGGGGGCCTCTTGGGCAGTCTTGGGGGCCTCTTGGGGCACTCTGAGCGCGCTCTGGGGAGCCTGAGAGGCCGCACCCAGAAGGAAAACCATCTCTGAGTAGACTTGGTCGGGCGGCGGTCGGGCGGCGGTCGGGCGGCGACCGGGCGTTGGTCGGGGTACTTTTCGCCGGGGGACCCCCAGGGGCCGCCCCGCGCGCGCGAACTAGAAATACTGTTAATACTGTTAATACTGTTAATCAGTTACCGGAGATCTTAGCACGCCCTGGCCCGTTGGGCCGGCGAATTTGGCGTTTTGCTCCCGCCGTTCAGAATGGCGGCCTCGCCCCAGCGCGGGCCTCATTCATGGATCCGAGTGATTCCTCGTCGTTGTCGCCACCTTCATTTCTCCTCCCCGGCCTTCCCCTGGTCATCCTGCTCCTGCCGGTCCTCCTGCTCCTGCTGCTGCGGTTCCTCCTCGTGCTTATCCTTCCTCATGTTGTTTCTCTTCCTCCTGCTCATTCTTCTGGTCATCCGCCATCTCCCCCGCCACAGCTCCCCTTTTCAGATTGCGCGTGCCTCGATGGGTTCCTATTGGGTGCTCCAGGTCCGCTAGCGGCGCGGCACAGTGTGATGCAAGACAGCGTGGGGCAGTTTGGCGGTGCGCGCAACGGCGATCGGCGTTCGACGACGGCCACGGTCGAGTCGACCGTCGGCGTCGGTCGTGGACCGAGTCGATCGCCGTTGACGACGCCACATTTGCGATCGAAGAGCATCCTGGATCATCAAACAAAAAAGCAACACGCGTGAACCCAAAACCTGCACGGGAAATGGACGTCCGAGCGACGGCAAGAAGCCTCTTGCTTTCGAGAGCCCTCCGAGGCCTCTTAGATCAGGTCTTCGATCATGGACGCCTTGCGGACCGCAACTATCCAGCTGTCGCGCCGAAAGCCGCAGGAAGCCACCGGGTACCGACGACGGCTGCCGAAGACCGGCAGGAAACCGCCGAAGACCGCCAGAAGACCGCCCAAGGCCATCCAGGGCTGGTGGGTAACGCGGGGTCCATCGTCGGATACGCAGCTTAGGTTGTGATGTTCCAACCTTGGTTAGCCTTGACCATCAGAAAGAATTCCGAGCACCAAGAAAGTACCGAAACTTGAGGGTTGTCACGTGTCGGGCCTTGGGTGGCGATGCTCGTTCGACATTGTTCCGACACTTTTCTGGGTGCTCGAAATTAGTTTTGGGATTTGGTCCTTAAGTACGATGGGAGCAGCATGAAGCTTAGAAGACGCCCAGGCCCCGCGCAACTCCCTGGTGCTCGCCGCCAGGGAGAGGCGAGCGACGGGGCACGGTGCGATGCAGGGCAGCGCAGGGCAGGGCATTGCAGATCGATGGTCCTCGGCCCGAAGAGGAGGAGGAGGAGGAGGAGAAGGAGGAGGAATGAGGAGTACCAGGAGGAGGAGGAGGAGGACGAGGAGGAGGAGGAGGAGGAGGAGGAGGAGGAGGAGGAGGGAGGAGTACCAGGAGGAGGAGGAGGAGGCGGAGGAGGAGGAGGAGTACCAGGAGGAGGAGGAGAGAGGAGGAGGAGGAGGAGGAGGAGGAGGAGGAGGACCAGGAGGAGTACCAGGAGGAGGAGGAGGAGGAGGAGGAGGAGGAGGAGGCGGAGGAGGAGGAACGGGAGTACCAGGAGGAGGAGGAGGAGAAGTAGGAGGAGGAGGACGAGGAGGAGGAGGAAGACCCCAGAACCGCTCTCAAAACCCCTTCGAGTCCCTCGTCCCTACTCCCCCTCCCCCCCTCCTCCCCTTTCGAGGCCCCCCGCTATCGGGCGCGATTGCGTGGACCCCAGACGACAGAGACCGCTGAGGTTTTTGTCCGCCCTCCCTTCTGGCCTGGGTCATCAACCTGCCCCCCCCCTGCTCTTCCCCTCCGCCCTCCTCTGTCCTCTCCTTTTCCCTCCTCCGCCCTTCACCCCCCCCCCCTCCGCCCTGTAACGCCAGCCTCTTCCAGCCTCCTCCGCCCTCCGCTCCTCCTCGGCCCTCCCCCATCCTCATTCTCCACCCTTTCTGGCCCCCTGCCACGATGGAGACGTTTCTTCATGCGGACATCCCCGACATCCGATGCTTTGTTGTTTGCCATCACGGGGTCCCCATAAGCCCATAAGTCCCGACACTTTCCACGGGGCCGATTTTTCATCCTGACTTCTTTTGACGGCCCTGGTTCCCGAAACCAGCCCCTAGAGTCTGAAAGCGACGAACAGCTCCGCGTTGTTTGTTCAAGAGGCCAGGTGTCTGGGCTTTTTCATGCTGACATAGTGGTCTGGAGGGAAACAGAGCCCGTCAGCGTGTTACTCCTTCATTTTAGTCCGAAGGCATGATGTTCCTTCACCAGCAACGCGCTGCTGGATTCCCCGCGCCAGCGTGGCATCGGTACTGCTTTTGCCAGTCCCCCCCCCCCAAACTGAGCGCCACAAAAGAGCGGACTGCGCCGACATTGGCGCGTACGCTGCCCGCGCAAGGTCGCGTGTGAGCGCCCCGTCTCCAGTGTGGCGTGCCGCGCTGGCTGCCCGCGCAAGCCGCGGCGTCAGGCCTCCATGCCATCTCGCCCAGGACCTCTCTTCCTCCATCGCTCCACCGGAGCCCCTCCCCCCTCTCCCCTCCCCCGCGGGGCCCCTGCGTGGGCCGCCCGTCCCGCGCAGGCAGCGCCTCGGCCGCGCTGCTGGTCCACCCCCCCCGTGCCGCGCGCGCCGGCCGCCGTGCCCCGCGTGCCGCGCGCGCCCCGCGTGCCCTGTGCCGTTCGTCGGCGTCACCCCAGCATACCAGTATTGAGTCGGGCGTGTCCCCATACAGGAGGGATATTCAAAAGTAGTTTTAAACAATTAGTCTGGGGACGAAATTTCTATCATGTTCGACTATGTTTGACTATTGTTTGTCTGTTTTTGATTGTTGATCCAAAATCCGCCTGAAGGGGGGCACGCCCGACCTAATACTAGTACTATGTGTGCGTCGCCCCCCCCCCAGGGGCGACGAGCGCGCCGAGAAATCTTTAAGCTCCGTGGCGGGCGCTTTCCGGCCATGCCGCTCGGGAAACGATCTACCACACGATGGTTGTACTCACATGTTCGGGTCGTACGCGCGTCCCCGAGGACAAATCGTCTTAGCATGTCCTTGTGCGTGCCATTTCGTGTTGTGTCCGATCGAATTTTCGGCGATCGAGGCAGGCATCCAGCTGTATGCCTCGCAGGTAAGGTCCCAGCAGATGGGGTTGGAGAATCGCCGGGGCATCGCCGATGCGTCGGCGATGCGGCTCGATGTGGGGCCCGATTTTCTCCACGCCTGTGGCGCCGATGGATCACCGGCGTCGCCGATGCGTCGCCGATGCGTCGCCGATGTGGCGCGATCCTCCGACCCCATCTGCTACCCGGATCCGTCCAGGAGGCATCTACCAAAGCCACGGCCGAATTCAAGACGGAGGTGCTTTGCCGGCTTCCGCCTCTGGGGGCCCTCGCCAGGCCCCATGGCCGTCAAGAAACGACTTAGGATGAAAGGGTGGCCGTCGGGAAAGGGCCCATGGGAACCGCCACAGCTCAGGAAGGGAAACAACACAGACAAAAAGAATCGTGGATCCCCAGGAAGTGCAGGACAGGAGTCGGGGGTAAGACGAACATCCAGGAAATGTGGCAGAATGCCTGGGATCTGTGTCTATGTGTTTGGGCGTCACTGGGCCCCTTCAAGAGCCAGCTGCAGGGCGCTCCAGAGAGGGCCTTGTCCTCGGACCTTCCTCCTCCTCCTCCTCCTCGTCCTCCTCCTCCTCCTCCTCGTCCTCCTCCTCCTCCTCCTCCTCCTCCGCCTCCGCCTCCTCCTCCTTCTCTTCTTCATATTATTCCCCCTCCTCCTCCTCCTTCTCCTACGGCGGCCAGTCCGACAGCGGAAGCTGCCGAAAGGGCAGCGCAAGGCGGCGGAAGCGAAACTAAGACGGCAGCATTGTTGGGTTCAGGTCGGCGGAGAGCGAGGGGGGGAAGTGATTAGGAGAGGGCTTTCTCAGAAGGCGGCGGGGCTTCTCAGAAGCCCTCGTGCCTTCTGAGGAGTTTCCTGTGTCTTCGGGGAAGGCTGTACTGACACGCCCGTGCTGAAACGCAACACGCACCTTTTCAAAGCGTCCGTGTTAGCACGCTGCGTGTTGGTTGGCCCCCGTTTTGCCGAGCGTGTCGCGTCAAACAATGTTTTTAGTCTACGTGTTGAGCTCCGTGTCAACACGCTACGGGTTGCGTGTTGCGTAATGGGGCGGCCAGGTCCAGGGGTTCCGCAGCCAGCCAGCCAGAGACCCTGCCAGGATGTTGATACACAGGACTCGGCTGGCCGGGGCCATACCTTGGGTGTCTTCCCAGTCCCTGGCCCTTCTGTGGTAGGGCCCGCTGGCCCGCCGCATGTGTATCAATCGCGCGGCTTCCACGTGTTGCCCAGCAATGTGTGTCCCGGGCCTCTCGGCGGACGAACCATGACATAGCATGACAACTCGGAGGTCCGCGCGGATTTCTCGGATCTGAGCTGGACCCCCCTGGCGGCGCTTCCATCGCCGCCCCTGGCGCGCTCCGCGCGCCAGGGAGGGGGGTCCAGCGCCGATCCGAGAAATCCGCGCGGACGCGCGCCAGGGAGGGGGGGGTCCAGCGCCGATCCGAGAAGTCCGCGCGGACCTACGAGTTTTTATGTTCATGTGATTATTCTTTCCCTTTGGAAGGTTGCTCCCCCTCTTCCACCATGGCCCCAGGGATCCCGAGTTCCGAGGGGACCCCCGGGGGGAGGCGGTCGGCGCCCGCGCGCGCCATGCCGCGCCCGCTCGCGCCGAGCCGCTGATCAAACTCCTGCTCTCCTACTCGCCTCGCAGCGGCGGCGCCGCCGTCTCCTCTCGTCCTCCTCCTCCTCCTCCTCCTCCTCCTCCTCGGCCTGTCCCTGCTCCTCCTCGCCCTCTGCCCCCCGTGCCGAGGGCGGCCCGTAGCCTGCGCGGCTTCTGCTTGTGCGGGACGCACGGGGCGCTGGCAAGGAAGTGCGAACTCCCACACTTCCGAAGAGCACCCTCACAAACGCCTCGCGGGACAGGGTGCCCCGGCGATACCAGCACAACACGGCCTTTTCGCAAGCAAGTGCGACCCGCCGGCCTCCATTGGCAAGCCGGTAGGCTGCCGGCAGGCAAACGCTGAATTGCTATTGCCTTCAAAACCCAGCTAGCCCCAGCTAGCCCGCTAAACTGCACCGCCACTATGTCTCAATGGGGCCACTGTGGGGAGTCGCGGCGCCCCTCTCCTCTGGGGCCCTCGCCTTGCTTTTGCCCCGGCCTGCTCCGTGCGGAATTGCTTTTGCCTTCAAAGGTGGCTAGACACCAGCCCACAGCCACCGTCTGAGGGCACGCACGGGGATAAGTGGGCAGCCTCGACCTCAGCAAGCCTAGGCTAGCAGCCCACGTACAGCACCGCCACTGTGTCTCAATGGTGATACTTTGGTGCGTTGCGGTCTCTCCCCTGCTAGGTCTACTGATCCATCAATGTGGTACTCAACGTTGCGTTTCGTTCCCCTGGAGCGCCATGGCCTTCCAAATGGAAGTAGACAATAACCTACCGCTAGGACCCCGAGCGCCTGAACGGCGTCGATCCCCTCATCGTCCCAGCAGGCTCCGGCGAGCCGGCCACAATGCACCACCATTGTGTTTCAAAGGGGACACTTTGGAGAGCAGCCGCCCCCGCTCCTCTAGGGGCCTCGCCCTCACTTCTGCCGGGGACCGGTCGGCCCCTGCAGGTGTCGTCTCGTACTTGCCCACCCAGCTAGCTGCTGCTAGCCTGCTACATTGCACCGCCATTGTGTCTCAATGGAGACACTTTGGTGAGTCGCGGGCGACCCTCCCCGCCTAGGGCTTCCCCCTCCCGGCTCTCTGCTTGTTTTGTCTTCGTTTTTCCCCTGTCCCCTCCTCTCCTTCCCCCTCCTCCCCGCTCCTTCTTTTCCCGTCCCCTCCCCCCTCGGGGAGCCCGCTGCTATGCTCCACTACCACTCTGCGCGTCGCATGACCCCCAATAGAGACGTGGACTTCCGAATGCAAGTAGGCAACAGCCTCCTACTAGGGCCATGAGCGCCTCATCGGAGACGCTACTCCCATCGGCCCAGCTAAATCCGGCGAGCCTGCGCCACTGCACCGCCATTGTGTCTCAACGGGGACACTTAGGTGAGTTGCGGCGCCCCTTTCCTCGTTTGCCCTTCCCTCGCTTTTGCCCAGGATTGCAAGTCGACATGTGACCCCTTCCGCCCTTCTCCCTTTCCCCTTCGCTCCTGGTCTTGTGCCTCCTGCCCTGGGCTCGCCTTTCCTCCTGTGTCGTCCTTTCTCCCTTTCCCCCTCCTTCCCTTCTCCTTCCCTCCCTCTTCGGTTGCCCCACCTTCTGTCTCCGTGTGTTCCATCATCCCCAGGAGAGGCATGCCCTTCCGAATAGAAGTAGACACCAACCTCCCGCTAGGACCCCGAGCGCCCGAACGGCGTCGGTCCCCCCATCGTCCCAGCTGGCTCCGGCGAGCCTACTAAACTGCACCGCCATTGTGTCTCAGTGGGGACGCTTTGGTGAGTAGCGGCACCCCGCTCCTCTAGGGGCCTCGCCCACGCTTCTGTCTGGACTTGCTTGCGCTACCAAGACCCCGAGTGACTCAACGGAGTCGTTTCCCCCATCGACCAAGCTAGCTCCGGCTAGCCTACTACACTGCATCGCCATTGTGTCTCAATGGGGACATTTTGGTGAGTTGCGGTGCCTACGCTCCTTTAGAGGCCTCGCCCTCGCTTTTGCCTGGACCTGCTCGGCCCAGCTTATGCCGCCTCGCCTTCCGAGTTTCTTCCTGTCTCCCCGTCCCGCCCCCTCTTTCTTTCCCTGCCCATCCCTCTTGGGGGGGCCCTCAGCACTACCAAGGCGCCGAGCGTGCCATGAATCCCAGCAGAGGCACAGCCTTCCGAATGGAAGTAGACACCAGCCTGCTGCTAGGACCATGAGAGCCTCAATGGGGGTGATCCCCCCATCGACCCAGCTAGCTACGGCTAGCCTGCTACACTGCACCGCCATTGTGTCTCAATGGGGACACTTTGGTGAGATGCGGCGCCCCTCTCCACTAGGGCCCTCCCCACGCTTGCGCCCCGGCATGCTCGGCTCAAGTTGTGTCAGCCGTTGTACCTTTCCCCCTTTCTCTCTTCTCCCATTTCACCCCGATCCAATCCCCGTTCCGCCCTCTCTTTCTTCCCTTGCCCATCCCTCTTAGGGAGGCCCTCAGCACTACCAAGGCGCCGAGCGTGCCATGAATCCCAGCAGAGGCGCAGCCTTCCGAATGGAAGTAGACACCAGCCTCCTGCTAGGACCCCGAGAATCTCAATGGGGGTGACCCCCCATCGACCCAGCAAGCTACGGCCAGCCTGCTACACTGCACCGCCATTGTGTCTCAATGGGGACACTTTGGTGAGCTGCGGCGCCCCTCTCCACTAGGGCCCTCCCCACGCTTGTGCCCCGGCCTGCTCGGCTCAACTTGTGTCGTCCTGTGTCCCTTCCTGACCTCCTCTCTCCTACCTACCTCCCCTTCCATGGCCCCCCCCAGCCCATGGCTGCTTCTCCATATCTTGTTTCTCACCGTCTCCCTTCTCCATCCTTCCCTTCCCTTCCCATTTGCCGCGCACCCCTCTTCCCCTTTCTCCCCTTTCCCTCTTGCCCCTGGGTCGCCCCCCCTTCATCTGGGAAACAACGTAACGTGTTGCTGTTAGAGGCAGAACTGATGCGAAGCAACAATACCGACAGGTCAGGGGCTGCACCCCCTTAAATTCCCGATCGCACCTGTACCCCCATTGTTTCCCGGTCACTCCTCTCCTCCTGCTTCGCTTCCTTCCTTCTGCTCTTCCTGGCCCCTTTTTCCTTCTCTACATTCTGAGTCATGGGCGCGCGCGCGGTTGCTCAGCCGTCGTGAGGCGCTCTTGTTGAGCGGACTGCCAAGGTGAGGCAAGGTTATGGGGGGTGAAGCCTAGAGTCGGAGGACAACCCTACGTCCTCATCCCACTCCGCCTCCCAATGATGCGCTGTCCCTTCTTGGGACTGGGGGGGGGGCGGGGGAATGATCTGCGTGGCAATCGAATCGGACGCCCAGAAGGCCAGTTCGCCTCGACGCAGCATCAGGGACGATGCTCGGTTTTCCCCCTCATTACACGGTGGGGCTCGCCAGCCACCGTGTTTCAGGAGGGTAACCGGCGCTTGATATCCGGTCCCCCCTTGGGCGTTGGTACCCATAAATCTCACGATGGGGCTTGCCAGCCACCGTGTTTCAGGAGGGTAACCAGTACTTGATACCTGGTCCCCCCATGGGCGTGGGCACCCGTAAGCCAATCGACTTCTAACAAGTTCCTCGCCCTCTGCCTCCTCCTCACCCTCCTCCTCTTTTCCGTCCTGCCTTCCCCGCCATCCGACCCGCGGTGTCAAGCCTGTTCCGATTCGGCCTCGCCAATACTACCGGCGCCCGCGGCGCCCGTGCGGTGTGAGTGCGCGCCGCGCGCCCTTGGTAACAGGAGCTCCTCGTTGCAATCGCCAGTCTCCCCCCCCCATGGTAAAAATCCTATCCAGGGCAATTGTAAGTTGTTGCCGGTAACAAAGCATGTCATTAATATGGTGCCCCTCCCTCTCTCTCTCTATGTTCTGTCTCTCTCTCTCTCTCTCTATCCACCAGCTGTTTGGGAGTAATCGCGGAGAGGTTACTTGTTGTTCTGCTTAGGCCTATTGCGCGTTGCTGTGAAACTCGGGGGGTACCCAGCTCGTGGCTGTAACGATGATCTCCTGTACAACCCGATTCCGTTACAATGACGCCTGCAATGGCACGGCTTGCGTTGTGCTGTTTGCTCCTCTGCCACCAGCAGTTCTCGGTCACAGGCCGAACTAGGGGGATCAACAGCAGCAGCAGCAGAAACAGGAGCGGGAGCGGGAGGGGTGGAGGAGGAGGAGGAGGAGGAGGAGGAGGAGGAAGAGGAGGAGGAGGAGGAGGAGGAGGAAGAGGAGGAGGAGGAGGAGGAGGAGGGAGGAGGAGGAGGAGAAAGGAGGAGGAGGAGGAGGAGGAGGAGGAGGAGGAGGAGGAAGAGGCCTAGGCAGCGCGGCAGGATCAGCAGGAAGAGGCGCAGGAGGTAGCAGCCTCTGCTTATCGTGCAGAGGCACGGGTCTCTCTCCGGCCTGCCGATGTTGGACGCCAGGCGGAGAGTCCAGACAGAGACCCCGTGCGCCGCGTGCAGAGCCGCGAGTTGCCACGTCGGTCCAGACGTGCCCAGACCACCAGCGTGTTGAAGTCATCAGAACTGAGATGTTCACCCCTCCCTGGCCTCGGGGAGGCGCTCGCTGGGCGCTGGGACCGCCAGGAGACGGCTCGGAATGAAACGCCAGCTCTCCGGGCATGGGTGGGGGCTCCCGAGGACTGCGCACTGTCACAATCGAGACATTGGCACTCCGGGCATGCTCGGCTGGGCGCTTGCATTCTGCATTCGGTACTGGCGCCGCTAGACCCGCAGTCGAGAGCCGTCCCTATTCCAGCCTATTCCCGCTCGGTGCGGCTTGATTCCGCTGAAGTCGGCGGAGTCTGGCCTGATCCGGTTGGGTGGTCTCGGAGCCAAATTCACAACCCCAGGACGAATGGCTCAAGGTTTCTGGCTCAAGCTCAAGGGAGCAATCGGGGAACTCGCAGCGGCTATTCCCTTGCGCGCCAGGCTGGGCAGGAATGGATCGTACTAAGAGTAGGCGTTCAGGCACAAAAACAGGTTTGACCCCCGAGAGGCAAAACGCGAAATCAAACAACATGAAGGAGATTCTTGACGTGGAGATCGAAGATGGGGAGAAGTCCGAGGCGGAGGGGATATCAGGGAGCAGGGGAAGAAGCAGCGATGAAGTGGAGAAGGCGCCGCTCCGAGAAGGCCGCGGCGCCCGAGACACCCTCCAGAGCCGCCCGGATCTCAGAGACTCGACTCACCCTCACCCGATGTTATCTTCGTCTTGCATTCGTATTATGAGCACGGGCCAAAAACCTGCGTCGTGGTTCGTGTTGGATGACCAGGGGAGGGGTTGGGAGAGGGGGGGGGATACGGGATCCGCTGCATGCAGCTGGTGTAGGCGCCGATACTCGGCGCCGGGAGAGTCAGCTGCGTGAGCTGACCTGCTAACCCCTCCCTCCCTTGCGCCCGGTCCGAGCGATTATCGGGGACATGCAAGAGGTGAGTGGTGACCAGGGGCGTGTATCTCCCAGGTTTTGCGGCCCCCTCTTTTTCTTGTTCCTCCTTGTTATTGTTAGCCTTGTTCGTGTTATTACTCTTATTCGTATTATTACGACTATTCTTCTTCTTAGTTGTCTTATCACTCTTTATGTTTTTTTTGATTATTTCTACTACTAACAACGACATCGTTATCCGTACTGATATTATTATACACAATTTTATAGTTATTACTCCAAGTATGTGTTCCCAAACCAAGTTTGCCTCTGTAGGGGCCCTAGCGGATTCATATGGTTAGGTGAGGTTTGCCACCAGCTTCCGCGGCCCGACCGGGTGCCCGGGTGCCTGGGTGCCCAGGTGCCCGGGTGTCCGGGTGCCATATAGCCCTATAGCCCCATAGCACTATAGCCCAATAGCTTTCTAGCCCTATAGCCCCATAGCTTTATAGCTTAATAGCCCTATAGACCTATAACACTATAGCCCAATAGCTCTATAGCCCTATAGCCCTATAGCCACATAGCCCTATAGCCCTACAGCCCCATAGCCCAATAGCCCCATAGCCCTATGGCCAAATTTCCATCTAGCCCTATAGCCCAAGAGCCCCAGAGCCCCATAGCCACATAGCCTATAGCCCCATAGACCTATAGCCATATAGCCCTGTAGCCCAATAGCCCAATAGCCCTATATCCCTACAGTCCTATGGCCCTGTAGCCTTTTAGCCTTACAGCATTATAGCCCTATAGGCATAGCCCTATACCCCTATAGCTCTATAGCTCTATATGCCAATGGCCCTATGGCCCCATTGTCATATATCCCTATAGCCCTATAGCCCTATGGTCATAAAGCCCTATAGCTCTATAGTCATATAGCCCCATAGCATTATAGAATCATAGCTACGGCCCTATAGCCCTGTAGCCCCATAGCCCCATAGCCCTATAGCCCTACAGCCCTATAGCCCAGTGGCCCTATAGCCCTATAGCCATATATGGTCCAGGGCTTGGGCCCCCCCCCCCCCCATGCTGATGCCATTGGGCCCCCCCCTCCCCGCGCGATGGTCCCCCCCGCCCCCCCCTGTGGGCGTGGCGTGGTGCTGCGCTGCGGTGCCCCCCACCCCCCCCCCTGTGGATGTGGTGTGGTGCTGTGGTGGTTCAGAGGTGGGCGTGGCGTGGTGCTGCGCTGCGGTGCCCCCCCTGGATGTGGTGTGGTGCTGTGGTGGTTCAGAGGTCGTCGTCCTCGTCCTCGTCCTCGTCGTCCTCGTCGTCCTCGTCGTCGTCGTCGTCGTCATCGTCGTCGTCGTCGTCGTCATCGTCGTCGTCGCCGTCGTCATCGTCGTCATCGTCGTCGCCGC
>CAUYUJ010011925.1:183690-203690 GCA_963575745.1 Prorocentrum cordatum | reverse complement strand
TGCCTCCCTCCCTACTCTCAAGTCGGGCGTGTCCCTCTACAGGAGGAATATTCCAAAATATGAATAAATAGTCTGGGGACCAGTTTTCTATTATTTTTGACAATGTTTGAATATTTGCTGATTCTGTTTAAGTTTTTCCTCCCAAATCCACATGTAGGACGACATGCCCGCCCGACCTAACCCTATCCGCCGCCCTCCCTCCCTCCCTCAGAGGAGGAAAAGGTACCCATACCCAGACCTTGCCTCGATTTCCCCTTTCTGGGGCCTCCTGGGCGGCCCTCGTGGCCACCGACGGATGCGCCTCGAAATCCTGGTCAGAGCGCACCCCAGGCGAGGTCCAGGGGGTAGCGGTATCGGCACCTTTTGGTTTCCCCATGTCCCGTTCGGGCGGGGCTGGCGGCGAGGAGGGGCCTGCCTCCCCCCCTCCCTCCTCCGCCGCCTTTTGCGTCGGACAAGCGTTGGCTTGCTTCCGAGGCGGGAATTTATACATGACCACCGCCTGGAGGATCAATTTTGGGGGACCTCGGCAGGCGGTGGATGTGGACATATTCGGGACCCCTGGGCGCCAAAATATATCCATATCCACCGCCCGCTGGGGCACCAGGACGTCGGTTCCCAGGTGGTGGATATGGATAAATTCCCGCCTCGCATTGCTTGAGCCGTCGAGTCTTGGCGGCAGCGATCCGAGAAACAGCTGTTCCGAGCGCAGCGCTCGCTACAACAAAGCAGGTCAGGCCCTGGTACTGCAGAAGCGCGCGTCGGCGAGAACCAATACGTGCAAGACGGTTGGGAGCAGCATGTATTCAAGAGTATGCTGCAGCGCCTGGGTGTGGCAAGGATACCCTTCCGCTTCCCTCACAAGTTCGGTCGGGCACTCTGGCTTACCGTGTCGCTCCGCTGGTGGCCCATCACGCTTCGGCGCGACACGCTGTCCACTTCCTAGTCCCGATGCTTCCACGTCCAGAGCAGTTTCCAGTTTCCAGCCTCCCACCCCGCGGGGCGCAGCGACACGCGATCCGCTTGCAGGGCACAGCGTGTCGCTGGGGCCGCCGCGGCGACGCGCTGGGCAACAGCTCCCGACCGTAACTCCATCCCTGCCGCCCCCCCTCCCAGAGGTGTCGGTAGGGTAGGGCGGGCTGGGCGTTTCTCCAGAGATGTGTCTCCTCACGGTTTATGAGATTGAAGCTCGGGATGTGTCGCAGGCCTAGATATTGACACCAACACCAAGATCGGCGGTGTGCCTCCATCCAGGGAAGACGATCCCGATCTCGGTGATGGTGGTAATATTCGGGATTCCTAGGTGGCCGAAATATTACCACCAACACCGGAATTTTGGATCATCTTCCCCTTGTGGAGGCAACCCCCTGTGTTGGTGTTGGTGCTCATTTCCAGGCCTCCAAATGTGTGATAGTTTCACGGATGGAGGGGGGAACTGTTTCAGAATTTGGATCTCGTTTCCGCGACGTGGAGGGCGGAAGGATCTCGAAAGGTGTCTCTCGTTCCGCGTCGGGCACATTTGTCTTAATAGCGTGCAGCAGATTTAAGGATGGATGACAGGTGGGTTCAAAATGTGCCTCGCCCTTAGCGCCGCGCACATTCACTGCAAAAGCTTGCAACAGCTTAGCACGCTTCGGTCGACACGCTATCAGAGTCACCATTCCCAAGCGTCAGCGTTCCGAGCTGTTCCCAGTCGCCCCGCGGAGCGGAGCGACACGCTATCCATTTGAAAGGCATAGCGTGCCGCCGCGACAAGCTAAGCAACAGTTCCCGACCGTAGAGACGGCTCCCGCTGCCATACGACATCGACGCGCCCCGTCGCCAAATCAGGGCAGCACTGGCCCCACTGTTTGTTGTCCGTGGGTTTTGTGCCCGCGCGCCAGATCCACGGATCCCTTGCCCATGTCTGCGTGCGCCCGCTTCCCGAGGCTCGAAGGCAGGCGGCTCTCGGACGTTTCGTCGGCTGCCAGATCTCCTGGAACACCTGCACGACAGGAAAGGTTCCCCGGCCTCGGGCTGTCTCCCAGCAGCTGCGCCTCGCCGAGAGCGTCCCCCGGGGGGGTGGCCCGGAGGGCTCCCGTCGGCCGTCGGGCACCCGATCTCCGGCCCGCGAGCCGCCGGGAGGTCAGACATCCAGCGCCTTCGAACGAGAGCAAGGCGGAGTCGTTTTGCACCCGTCGGGCCATCGCGGGGCCCCGGGGCCGTCTCGAAGCGGCCGAGGGGCAAAAGAGTTTGCCCTGGGGGTTGGCCGAGACATCCAGGGGCCCAGCAGTGAAGAAGTCGAGACGTCGGAACCTCTCTGGGTAGGAAGCAGTGGAGGTCAGCGAGGGATGAGGAGGACGACGGGGGATGAGGATGACGATGGGGGGTACGGTAGGTTCGCGTCGTGTCGACCAGCGACGACCCCGCCGCGGGTGTTAGATGTTGAACACCGCCCGTGGCCCAGAATCGGCCAACATGGAAAGGTTGCGCGATCGAAAAGCCGCCGATCGTGAAAGGTCTACCGATTCCCGCGGTGTCAGGAACCAACGCCGGGGTCGTCACGACAAGAACCTGCCCTATGGGAGCTCGGCAACCAGGGGGGGATCAGGACGGAGAGATGGCGGATGAGGAAGGTGGGGAGGAAGGAGGGCGGAGGACGGGCGGGGAGAGGAGGAGGAGGAGAGTCCCCTTCTTCCTCGAGGCATTTGGATGGCTGTTGTTTATCCCCTAGGGGCGTTCGGAGGTCACGAGAGCGCTTTGGCGGGTCCTATTCCTGAGCGAATTTTCTTGGAGGGTCTTCCTCCTCCTCCTCCTCCTCCTCCTCCTCCTCTTCCTCCTCCCTCTCTTGACCCTCCTCCTCCTCCTCTTCCTCCTCCTCTTCCTCCTCCTTCCTCTTCCTCCTCCTCCTCCTCCTCCTCCTCCTCCTCCTCTTCCTCCTCACCGCACAGTCGTTCCCTGGCCCTCACGCCTCTGCAGTTTCGTGGCATGTCTTCTCGCCAGCGCTACCTGGTGTGCCCCAAGTCTGGCTGCAAGGGATGGGAGTGGGCCAATGCCAAGGCTTGCTCTCGCCGTGGCACGTCGCTCAAGAAGCCACAGCACGAGTCGGGCAACTGCGGTTCGAGCCGTCAGTCATCTAGACAAGCTCGGGGGCAGCGAGGAAAGTGGCAGCAGAAGGTAAATTTCGAGCCCGAGCCCAACGCACAAACCGACGCCGAGCCCGACACCAGCCACAAGCAGCCAGACCCCGTCGCCCTGGCCCAGGCGCAGGTTTCTTTCTGGCGCAAGTGGGTTGGCGTGCAGGCTAAAGAATACAACGGCGCGTTGGAAGTGTTCAAGCATCCGAAGATGGGGCAATAGCTTGGACCAGCAGTCTCAAATCACTCAGCGGACAGGTCGCCGCCATCAAGTCAAACACCGACGATTTGGAGTCCGACCGCCAGACACCGCCGCTCTGATTGCCTCGCTGGTCGCCGCGTGCAGAGCCGAGCGAAGGAGATCGCTCACTCGAAGGAGGAGCTGCAGATGCTGGAGGCCCAACGCGCCATGGCAGCATCCGCGGCGGCGCAGGAGGCCTCTGCGAAAAATGGCATATCAGAGCTGGTCTACGCCGCAGTGCAGGCCAAGATCCCGTCAGGAGTTGTGGTACCCGCAGAGCTACACGAGAAGGTGCAAGCCGCTGCAAGCCCTGGCCAGTACGTTCGACAACTTGCAGCAACAGCACGAACAGGCCATAGCAGCACCAATGGCAGCAGCAGCAGCCGCGGGCACCGCCGTGCCGAAGCCCACGCAGCAACCGCTGGCGAAGGCCGCGCCCCTGCAGGCGCCGCCGTTGTTCGCCGCGCCGTGCTCGCCAGCGGCAGTGCCATACCAGGACACACCCGTCGGACCCGACTCGGAGGAGGAAGGCGAGGCCATGGCTTTCGTGGGCTTCGGCAGCGGCGACAAGCGCACCGCCGACACGCTCGCGTCCGTGGCGCAGTTCATGGAGCAGCCCGCCGACGCCGAGCACGCCAAGAAGATCGAGGGTGTCCTCGCCTCCCCAGGCGGTGGTGCCAGCGCCGCCGAGTCTAGCCTGTAGCCTGAAGATGGTGACGTTCAATGTCAGTTGCTGGGATACTTTCGAGGAGTTCCTTGAATCAGAACGGTCGAAGGATGTGGCGGTGGCTGATGTCCAGGAACACAAACTCATCGATGGGGACGGCATTATCCAGAAGAAGATTCAGTGGTGCCAGCGACGGGGCTGGCAAGCTCACATCCCCCAGGCAGCCATGAACGACAACTTCGAGCGCATCAGCGGAGTGGCCGTCGTCATCAGAGATCAGCTCGACCTAGGGATCGAGCCCCTGAAGGTCCCAGCCTCGGTCGACTCCAGCCGCCTGACGGGCATTGGCCTAGAGGCGCCAGGTCTTCCCAAGGTGGCGGTATCGTGTATTTGCTTCAAATCGTCTGAAGGTCTAGGCGAGACGAATTTGGGCCTGTTAGCAGACATCGCAGTTCAGCAGTAGCTCAGCCAGATCCCCATCATCGTTGGAGGGGACTTTGACCTCCCCCCCAACAAGACGAAAGCACCGATTTCCTCCACAGGGCCTCGCTCCGCCTGGTTGCCCCGGAGGCCCTAGCGTGCGCCATGCCCAAATCCCGAAGCATCCTGGATTATTTCATGATCGGTGAAACACTGGGGGAGAAGATTGACAAGGTCCAAGCCTGGACCAGATGCCCGCTGGCGCCACACAGGCCAGCCTGCCTAGACGTTCAAGGTTCGGGCAAGTCCATGATCCCAGCGCTGAGGAAGCCGCAGAGGTTACCTTCGGCAGCGCCGATAGGCCCTCAGCCTCGCCTTGGGGAATGGGTGCAGAGCCAGGCCGCTCCTAAGCATACCGACCCCCTGCGCGCCGGTGCTACCGGGCCTCCCGGAACGCAGCTGCAGCAGCAGTCGATTGTCGATTATTATTGTTATTCCGCCGTCGTTTACGGCCTCGAAAAGCCGGTCAGCTGCATCGCCGACACTCCGCTTCGGCACTCGTCAACACCTCGAGCGAGCCCCCCTGCGATCAAGCGGGTGAAAGATAAGCAGAAATAACACCGTGCTTGAACAGGTAGGGAACCCTTGAAGGGCCCATGCCGCTGGCTCAGAAATCGTGCCGTCGACGCAAACTTCGCAGTCGGTAAGCAGGACATGTCGTTGGTAATGCGCCAGATCGCGGGTCCATAGGATGCGCCAGAAGAGTTTCATACTGTCCTGTGTTTGAAGGACAGCCTGGAAGCATCCGCCCGACTATGCGACCTGTTGCAAGCGGACGCTGCAGCAGGAGTCTCATCCGCGGGATCAGCCGACAACGCCGCCAGTACCGCCCTTCAGGATCCGGACAAAAACATCGAGTGCGAGCGCGGGAAGAGTTTGTCGGCAGCACCCAGGCCTTGGGCCTCGCGGGCCCAAGCCTCGCCCCAGGGAAGCGTCGGCTGGGCCCGCAGATGGACAAGGAATCCCGGCGCGTGGAAGCCAGCAACGTCCTTCGCCAGTGGCGCGTGGTCAGGTCGACCCAGCGGTAATTTGGGAGGAGCAGAAAGGCGGGCGACAATCTGGGACGCCACTTCGAAACCTCAAGTTCCTCCGACTCCGAGAGACATCGACGACGGGATCGCCCTGGGACTAATGGCGGAACAGATGCTACAAGACGCCGCCAAAATCTCTTCCACCCGCGCGGCATCCACGCGGGACGGGGTCCACCCTGGGCGCCTCGCCATGATCGCCGAGCAGCAGGCGGACCCGATCGCCCAGCTGATCGCGATCACAGATATATTAGAATACGTGCCCTCACAGATACAGGCCATCATACCGGTGCCCATCATGAAACACAAGCAGCAATGCCCCTCAGCCACGAAACCAGCAGTGCGTTCGATCGGCATGATGTTAGGCCTGCATCGAATGCGGGTTCGCGCGCGTCAGCCAGCGGCTCGCGCATGTGAGCGGCAACGCAGCCGCCATTCCAGGCCCACCAAGCAGGACGCTCCATAGTTCAGCTAGTTGTCAAGCGAAGCTTTGATTGTGAGTGTTATAGCAGGCGCAGCGAGCAACTGTTTTCGGGCATGGCCCTCTACGACCTCAGCAGCTACTGCGAGCATATTAACCGCGGCAAGCTTGCTACCAGAGCTATGAAAAATGAGTTTCGTGTCACGCTTGTAAGGATCATCCTCAGCATCCACGCTGGCCCCAGGTTCGTCGCCCCCCAGGACTGTTGAGTCGGGCCCAACCCAGCTAGCAGTGGCGTTACCTTGGTGTTATAGATATCATATAGGCGGCCACAGGATGGGCACCAAATCGTCACCATATTGAGGGCCGTGGTGACATCGCCAGGCTAGTGCGAAGAGGCCCAGATACAAATTGCGGTAGATCAATTAAGAAAAAGGGAGGAGTGGGACGAGGGAGGAGCAATTGGAGGGGGCAGTGAGAGATGGGGGATGGGGAAGGGGCGACGAGGGCAGGGGGGAGGGGTGCACATGCCGGGGCAGACGGCGTCGCATGAATCTCGGAAGCACCGTCGAGATGAAATGCCACTCATCGCGCCGTTGGGTCAAGTTCGGCGCTGGATTCGCCGGCGTCGGTGCCTGTGGCGTTCGGCTGGTGCCAGGGTTGTCGGGCCGGCAAACGTATTTTTGCCAGCCCCAGCTGGCGGTCGCCGCGGATTTTCGCCAACCCTATAAAAAATGGGGCCGGCACAAAATCGGCGGCCTCGTCTGGCACCGCGCGGGGGGGGGCCGGCAAACATATGTTTGCCGGCCCCTCCCCGCTGGCGCCATGCGGGGACGGAAACGATGGCGGCGCCCAGGCGTCGTTCCTGTTCGGTTGCCCCGGGCTCCGCTGGAGGCCAACCGAGGCATCAGGAGCATCCCAGGGGACGCAGAAGCATCGGGATCTCAAGGAGTGCATGCTTCAGGCGATCCACAATTCGAATTGCAAGCGCCAGCTCTCGCACAATACCCATGCACGTCCCACTTCTTCCCTCCATCATGGCCCGCGCCTTGGCATGAGCATCTGAAGACCAACGCGCGCCTGGCAACTTATGTTTGGTGACCGTCCAGATCTTGCCAGGCATGCGGTGTCACCGCGCCACCCCCCATGGTATAGCTGGGTTGGGCCCGACCAGACCTCGTCGCATCGGTCGGTTACGCATCGCTTGGGATAGCAGCGGGGCGCGGGCTTGCTACACGCCGTATCCAGACGTGCACCATAGACCCCCTGGGCCCCTGGGCAGAACCCAAATTGAGACCCCCACATGTTCATCGATGACCTCCTCATTAAATCACATTCGCTCAGCATGGAGACTGTCATTGCGAGGCTCGACCGTGGGTCGAAGAGCCTCATCCAGTGCATACAGGGGGCCTGGGCAGCTCGGTCGCCCCTGCCGCGACCCAGATGCTAGCTTCCTGCGCTGCGCTGAGGAAGGGTCTCAAGAACGAGCTTCGGAATCGAGCAGGCTCGCCGCTGGACGTATTCGGCCCCGACCTCGGCTGCGGGGCCGCCGCGGGAGCCCCCTGGCGCAGGCGGGGAAAGGATCGTCTCGCCACCGAACGGATGAACAATATCAAGAAGAGGATGAGGAGGTTAGGGGTCATCAGGAGGGAAGGAGGCGACGCCAATAGCATCTACAACACAGGCATCTTCGCGGCAACATCGCGCGGACATGCAGTGGCAGGCCCCAGAGACACGCCGCTAGCAGTAGCCCAGCAGCAGCGCCTGAAGCTCGCGGGCCCCAAATGCGCCACCCGAAGCAGAACCCTTCGTTTGATTTTAGTACGGGATCCCGCGTGGAAGTCGGCCCTGGGCCCTGCTATGGCGCGGCATTTAATGGCGTGGACGGCCGCCGCCAATCGAGGGCAAAGCCTTGCTTCCCCGCCGTGCCCGCGGGCCCGCGGCGAGGCCCTCGCGGGCCAAGCCCCCCCCCCCCCCCCCCCCAGATGGGGCGGCGCGCGTGGGCCTTTCGGCGCCATGTAGTTTTCCTCGCAGCGGATCGGGCGGAAGCCCCCCCCCCCCCCCCCGCCCATTCGTTTTCCAAAGCGGAGGAGGCCATCCGCATCCTTTGACCAGTTGTTCCCCAGGGTTCGCCCAAAACCTCATGAGAAGGGCTTGGGAGAAACAGCCCGCCAACAGCGTTGCCTCCAAGCTTGGGCGCCCCGGGGCCACCCTACATGCCGGCGTCGCTTCCCGGGTTCTTCCAGCGCTGCCCTTGGCCAGCAGGAGAGGGGCAGTCTGCTAACTTTTTTTAACGCAAGGCTGCTGGGCCAAAGCCAGGGCCAAATATGCTGGATATGGCATGGAATGCACGTGTGATTACGGGGCCCCATCTGACCCCATCAGTCACCGCTTGTTTCGCGCCCCCTGGTCCATTTGGAGCGAGTCGCAGCTTTTTCAACCGGGGAGTTGGATCTGATTGCGAATCATGACGGATACCCATTTATAACGCTGGAACATCACTGGGCGCAGAATTTCAACATGGGATCCCCCGGGAGCACGGGGCTAAACAGTTGTGAGTTCTGGCGCGCTGACCCTGAATGCTCGCTCGAAAACGTGTTCGCTGGGCAGGTGTACTTTGATGTCAGCTGCGACCCGTCTTAGCACCCCTCGTGCAGAACCGCAGGCTGGGCCGTCGTCTCCGTAAAGGACATGGGGCCCCATTGTTATTCTCCATGGCCAAGTAGGAGAAATTCTCATTCAAAGCTCAGTGGTAGCCAATATGCTCGCAGCACTCACAGCCTGCACCATGTCCACGCTTGCGCAGAAGTTCCGCGCGGACTACCTTGGCGCGTTGCAGCTGCATCGCAGACTTGGTTATCCCAGGAAGAGTGCACGCGCGGGTTTCAAGGTCCGGGTGGGCAGGGCTGTTGTGTAGCCTGCGTGTCGCATCGTCAAAGTCAAGGCCCATCGGGGCCTCGCCCAGGATCTTGAGGACCACGAAGCTCTGGACCACGCACGGGGCAGTGATGCAGCAGACAAGGCGACCAAGAGAGTCGCTCTCAAGTTTTGCAGGCCTTCGGAGGCCGAGACCGAGTGGCTCAGTTATGACGTTTGTCTGCTGCGCCGTCTCCTGTTTTTCCTTGCGAAGGTTTCGCCCGATCGGCCCGCGCTGGCTCCGCGTCCTGGGAAGAAAGCCTCCGACAAACCTCAGAGCACGAACCCACCGATAGGTGCAGCCTCAGCAGCCTATACCTGGGACCCAGGGGCCATTCCCCTCCTGCGAGGCCCCCCCATCCGACTCCTGCTGCCCCCGGGGGCGAAGGCCAACGACGTTGGTGGAGTATACTAATGGTCGCCACATCTGCACTCTGTGCCGAACTGGGGCCAAGAGCGACGCTAAGTACCACCGTCGCATCAACGAGAGTTGCCTTGGATTATGTGCTGGCCTTGCGTCTTCAGCGCAAAATCCGAGGGGCCACCGCCTTCTTATCTTTGCATACCTGCTCAACTCGAGCACGGTTACCATGCGTTTCGATTGCGACTCGTATTCCGGAGCGGGAACCAGGGGCCTGTTGTTCAAGGAGTGCCACAAGGAACCTCAGTCGAATACAGCCAACGACCAGCTGGCCAGAGCGCAGCTGCTGGCTTACCCTCGGATCGGCCCGAGGTCGCGCCATGTCTTCTGCTCTCCAGTGTCTCTCGAACTTGTCTACCGCCAGGCCCTGGCGGCAGCCGCAGCTCCCAGCCCGTCGCCTGCGGAGTAAAAACTCCCCAGCGGGCCCGTGCGGCTTCCACTTCGACAGGTTACCCTGTTGTCTCGGCGAGGGGTGCGCCGTGCGTCATAACCCTCCAAGCCGTGCGACGGTCTTCATCCTCCTCTTCCTCCTCCTCCTCCTCCTCCATCCCTTCTCCTTTTAGATATCTCCTCCCTGTCGCACCCCGAGGCCAGTTTTTAGGGCGGGCCGTGCGTTTCGCCTGAGATCTCCTAGGGTTTAGGGCGGGCTGGGCGTTTCGCCTGAGACTTCCTCCTTCTTTGCAATAATTTCACGGATTGAGGGCGGGTGGTTTTCAAAATGTGGTTTTCGCTTTAGCGCCGCGCACACTCGTTAAACACAATGCAAGAGTCTTGCGGATTGAGGGCGGGTCGTTTTCAAAATGCGGTTTTGGCTTCAGCGCCGCACACACACACACACACACACACACTCGTCGTAACAATTCGCAAGCGTTTCACGGATTGAGGGCGGGTTGTTTTCAAAATATGGCTCCCGCCTTTGCGCCGCGCGCATTCGTTAAGCAATTTGCAAGAGTCTCACGGATTGAAAGCGGGCGGTTTTCAACATGTGGTTCTCGCTTCAACGCCGCGCACATTCGTATTTCAAAACAAGGCAGGAAGTTCACGGGTTTAGGGCGGTTCCTTTTCAACTTGTGGTATTCGCTTTAGCGCCGCGCACATTCGTTTTCAACATTCGCAAGAGTTTCACGGGTTCCCATGCTCATCGTACCAGACAGGGTGTTTTGGAAGGGTTCAGGATTATGCGGGCGCAACAGTTATGTTGACTCGCAGCTTTCAAGTCCCAAAAATGACGCTTTGGTACGGCTCCAGATCGTCAAGACGCAGCAGTCAGGTTGATTCGTGGTGTTCTTCAATCGGTTGTCTTCCAACGATGTAGCTCCCTCTATGGAAAATGAACCCTTGCGGGGGGCCATGGAGAGGGAGCTTGGAGGGAAGGTTAATTCCAACATAATTGATGACTCTTGGTTTTACACTGGTCCTCCCTCCTCTTCCTCCTCGTCCTCCTCCTCCCCCTCCTTCTCCATCTTCTTCTCCTTCTCCTTCTCCTGTTCCTTCCTCCTCCTCCCCCTCCTCCTCCTCCTCCTCCCCCTCCTCCTCCTCCACCCCCTCCTCTTCACCCTCCTCCAGGTGTCTGGAATGGTGTAGACGTTCTCCCGTCGCCCCTTTCTACCCTGCGCTTCTGGTGACCTCCCGAGCTCAGGAAAGAGAGACAGGACAGTCAGGTTCCCGCGCCGTGGCACTCCGGGGCCTCCCTGTGGCCCTTTCGACGGCGCGGCTGGCTCCGCCTCGGGGGGGTCTTTGGTTGCATCGCACCCCAGACAGTTCCGAAGGTTGATTTTTGAGGAGTTGGGTGTTCGATTTCAGTATCGGAGGGGTAGGAGTAGGAGTAGGAACCAGTGGCGGAGCCAGTCAATAATAAAATTTGGGCTTAAACCTCAGGGCACAGAGAAACCTTCCGCTGCCGCCGTTCTTGGTCGGCCTTGCTTAGGGCTTTGGGCGCGAGCCCGTCTCTAATGCGATCAAGGTAAACCCTACCCGTGGGAGTTATATCCGTGCAAGCCTTCCCGAGGGACCGAAGCTGCTGGTCCGAGAAAGCTCCACATCGGCCACAGAACCAAATTTTGAGCGCAGTATGGTAATTAAGGAGATGGGAGGGGTGTAGCCAGCCCCCCGCGACGTGAATACGACCCCCTACAGCTGGAGACATAAGCGTGCCATTCACATTTACAAGTGGGGGGCACACTGAGTTCCAGAATTCAGCAGTCGTGGCTTTTGTAGCCGAACCGAAACACTTCGAACACTTCTGTTTGCACTCCGAGAGCCTGTGAGCCGAGAGGAGCGGGGCGAGAGCAGCAGCAGCGGGGGGGCAAAGGAGGGGAGACATATTCTAAACAAGTGGCTCCTGACGCAAACCCAACATCTTCCCGAATCTGACACCACAAATCCTGCGGTATCTTGAACGAAGGCTCGGGGGGGGTCGCGGCAGGGCCAGTCTGTTCGGGCTCGGCTCCTCGGGTGCCTTCCGTGGCTTGAGGGGCAGGAGGAGGAGGAGGAGGAGGAGGATGAGGAAAAGGAGGAAAAAGAGGAGGAGGGAGGAGACTGATGAGGAGGAGGAGAAGGAGTAGGAGGAGGAGGACGAGGAGGAAGAGGAGGAGGCGGAGGGAGGATGCGGAGGAACAGGGGGAGGAGAAGGAGGAAGACTTTCACCCCGCGCCTTGTCCGAATCTGACGCTACTGTTCCCTCCGCCCCCGAAACTCTTGTTGACCGCACCTGTCCAGCGTTCGCGCCAGAGACCACCAGAAGTTACCGAAGACCGCTAGAATCCGCCGAGAACCGCCGAAGGCCGCCGAAGGCTTGTCAGAGTTCCGCCGACGACCGCCCGACGCCGATGGGCGTCAAGTCGTATGTGGTCGAACCGTAGAGGGGAAGGAGAGAGAGAGAGAGGAGAAAGGGGGAGGAGAGGCGACGGGAAGGGAGGAGGACTGATAGGAAGATGAGAAAGGAAAGTGTCCCCGTTCCATCTCTCCCTCCCTGTCTCTCTTTATGTATTTCCTTATGTATGTATGTGTTGTTTGTTTTTGTCTCTCTCTCTCTCTCTCTTTCTCTCTCTTTCTTTCTCTCTCTCTCTCTATATATGTACATATCTCTTGCCGCTGCTCTTGCACGCTCCATCGCATCAGTCCGTCCGTCATTGCGGCAATTTGGTGCGAACTGGTTTTTCGTGGGTGAACCATGGCTCTGCTTGCCAAGAACGATTGTTGTCTCGAAGTCCGTTGCACCTACATTGACACTGTGAGGTTGCCTCTACCCCGCTTGATCAGACTGATTCCCGCTTGATCTGCCCTGCTCCCAGGCCTACTGGTCTAAGCAAAATTGAATGGTCCCCGAATCGGGCTCACGAGCTTTCAACCGATCTTACGAAGTCCTCCAAGCTTGTGTTTTTTGCAGTGCGCAGTTCAAGACGCCTTCTAGTGAACCCAACGCGTTTGGGAGGCGCGAAGCCCCCTTCGTCTG
Organism: Prorocentrum cordatum; assembly: GCA_963575745.1. Classification (NCBI taxonomy): domain Eukaryota; class Dinophyceae; order Prorocentrales; family Prorocentraceae; genus Prorocentrum; species Prorocentrum cordatum. Next base: position 190,949 of record CAUYUJ010011925.1, on the reverse strand, counting down.
GCATGTTCCCGAATGACTATCGCTCGGTGTGCGCACATTACACACGCGCGCACGTCTAGGCAAAATGCGGATGCGATGGATGGAACAGTTGGAAGCCCACGAATCAGCGAGGATCCACACAAAAAGAAGTCGCTTTCCGACCTCTTAGACGCACCTCCAGTGTGCATTTCGACCGATCGATCCGACTCAGTATCGATTCTGGCCCGCCCACTTCGATTCGAGTCCGATATTCCGACGATCCAGCGCGGCCCGATGCTTGCATGGCGTTGTCGTGCATCCTGGCGCAGCCGATCCGAACCGATTCCGACTCCGTGCCGATGCGGCCCGATCCGACGACGCTGTCGTTTCGATCCGATCTCCCGACTCGATGCCGACTGATCCTGTCCCTTTCCTCCAACGCATGCCCCTGACGTTCCGCCAACCAGGCCGGCAGCGGGAGGTGCAGATGCTCTGACGCTGCCGCGGCCGCAGTGGCAGTGGCCGCTTCGAGCGACACCGTGCGCATCGGCCTCTGCTCGGTGGCGCAATCCGAACCGTACCCTCGCCGATCAAGGATTCGGGCATCTCGATGGGCGGCAGAAGTGGGGTTCGGAACTCGTCGAACATGTGGCGCAATCCGAGCCATACCCCCGCCTCCCATCGATTCAGGGGGAGCGATGGCTGTTGGGGGGGCAGGATTCGGATGTCGCCACCTACAGTTAACTCTTGCATCCCTCTCCTTCGACCCATCCTTGGCCGCTTTCGCTGGCCGCGCCTCGCGTGCAGAGTGTCGACGTACGGTCTTCCAAGGCCCTTGCATGCTTACCGTGCGTCCTTCTCATTCGGATTGACTGTACACGCCGGTCGTTGAAAGTCGGAGGTGAGGGGGTGAGATCGAAGTGGAACGGAGAGCCCCCCTACCGGGATATCGATTTCGGTTTCGTGTTCGTGCGTGCCGTGCGTGCGGGCGAGGCGAAGCTGCGTGGGCGGGCGAGAAGAAAGTCTCCTGTGGCTGAGGCGCGGGCCGGACCAAGGCGCGGCCGGACCAAATGTCTCCCTTCCGGGCGGCCGGGGCCCCGCGGTGTCCCGCCGGTGTCCCGCTGGTGTCCCGTGTGGCTGAGGCGCGGCCGGACCAAATGTCTCCCTTCCGGGCGGCCGGGGCCCCGCGGTGTCCCGCCGGTGTCCCGTCGGTGTCCCGTCGGTGATGATGATGATGATGATGATGATGATGATGATGATGATGATGATGATGATGATGATGATGATGATGATGATGATGATGATGATGATGATGATGATGATGATGATGATGATGATGATGATGATGATGATGATGATGATGATGATGATGATGATGATGATGATGATGATGATGATGATGATGATGATGATGATGATGATGACAACGATGATGATGGTGATGATGATGGTGGTGATGATGGTGAGTTCGGTAGTGAGACCGAATGTGAGATCGATTGTGAGATCGATTGTTATATCGATAGTGAGGTCGATAGTGAGACCCAATGTGAGATCGATAGTGAGATCGATAGTGAGTTCGATAGTGAGATCGATAGTGAGACCGAATGTGAGATCGATTGTGATATTGATTGTGATATCGATAGTGAGATCGATAGTGAGATCGAACGAGAGTTCGATCATGACTTCGATAGTGAGTTCGATAGTGAGATCGATAGTCAGATCGATTGTGAGATCGATTGTGAGATCGATTGTGATATCGATAGTGAGGTCGATAGTGAGATCCAATGTGAGATCGATTGTGAGATCGATTGTGAGATCGATCGAATGAGATCGATAGTGATATCGGTAGTGAGGTCGATCGTGAGACCGAATGTGAGATCGATCGTGAGATCGATAGCCAGATCGATTGTGAGATCTATTGTGAGATCGATTGTGATATCGATAGTGAGATTATTAGTGAGATCGAGTGTGAGATCGATAGCCAGATCGATTGTGATATTGATCGAATGAGATCGATAATGAGATCGATAGTGAGATCGATAGTGAGATCGATCGAGTGCGACGGTGGTCCCCCCCTCGCCTCCTCATCACCCGAAGGGTGGTCTATGCGGTAGGTATAACTTGGATTCCCAGATCCCAATCTACTTCAGGCGCCTCCCCACTTCATTAATCGACATGCTTTTGTTGCTGTGTGGTGTTACTCTCTGGGAGGGCCTGAACCGAACCTACTTTCTCCGCCTTTCTGCTTCTTGCTTCTACCCACTTCTTCCGACCGACGAGTCTGCAGCATGCGAATGCGATTGATGGCACAGCCAGGAGCCCACGAATCAGCGAGGAACCACGAATCAGCGAGTCGCCTCCTGACCTCTTCGACATCCCTCTGGGGTCCGCTTCGAGCCCGATCGATCCGATTCGATATCGATTCTGATTTCGACATCTCTGCCCCGTAGCCCTCCAAGGCCCTTACATCCTTCTCGTGCGTCCCTCTCCGTGCGCCCTTCTCCTGCGCCCACTCCTTCTTGCACGGCGCCCGTGCGCCCTCTCCGTCCTTCTAAAACACACTTCTCCTGCGTCCTCACCTCTGCCCCGTCCTTCCTGTCCCTCCTCCTCCTCCTCCTCCTCCTCCTCCTCATCCTCCTCCTCCTCCTCCTCCTCCTCCTCCTCCTCCTCCTCCTCCTCCTCCTCTCCTCTCTCTTCCTCCTCCTCCTCCTCATTCTCCTTCTTTCCTCCTCCTCCTCCACCTCCTCCTCGTCCTCCTCCTCCCTCTCCTCCTCCACCCTCCTCCTCCTCCTCCTCCTCCTCCTCCTCCTCCTTGTCCTCCTCCTCCTCCTCCTCCTCCTCCTCCTCCTCCTCCTCGTCCTCCTCCTCCTCCTCCTCCTCCTCCACCTTCTCCTACTGGTGCTCCTTCTGCGCCGCCAGGCTCGGCGCAAACCCTGGCGACGGCGGCGGCCAGGGCGCCCCTCCGCCGCCGCCCCTCCGCCGCTCGGGGAACGGCCGCGAGGCGCGCGCCATCCGCACCCGCGCGCCGCCCCCCGCTGCTGCCGGGCGCGCTTCTGGCGCGCCCCCCGCCGCGCGCGGCGGGTGTCCAGAGAGGGCGGAGGCCCGCGGAGGGTGCTGCCCGCAGGGCGGAGGTCCCCCCCGGCCTGAGATCTTGGCGTCGCCATTCGTTTTTTCACGGCGGGCGTTGTTTCGCCTCTCTTCGGGACCCAGGACCCTCACGGAGCCTCACAGATCGATCGGGCTCGAGACATGGCGCAGCACGATGGCGTCTGTGGCTCCAGGCGTGATTTACTCCATGCTGCAATGTTTTCGCTACACGTCGGATCTCAGGGCGCGTCCTGAGGGTCTTGGCATCGCTCGGACGTGTGCCTTTTTTCTCCGCGAGGAGCATCGAGGAGTATCTTGGACCATCGAGCAACAAAGGCAAACGCACGCACGAGATCGAACAGTGCACGTGGAATGGGCGTCCGAGCGACGACAAGGAGGGTGGGGCTCTGGTTGTGACTCGGACGCTTCTGACTCACGCCTCACACCTCCCTCTGCCCCACACACTCTTCCTCCTCCTCTTCCTTCTCCTCCTCCTCCTCCTCCTCGCCCAGACTCGTTCCTGCTCAGACTCACCAGAGGCTTCTCCCTCTCCCTCCTCACGGCGGGGCGGCGGTTCGGAGGGCGATCCAGAGGGCGGAGGCTCCCCGTGTCCTAAGGTTGGGTTCTTGTTATGACTCAGGCGTTTCCGACTCGCACATCACAACTCCCTCCCCCCATCCATTCTTCCCACTCCTCGCCCAGACTCATTCATGCACAGACTCATTCGCGCCTTCTCTCTCCGCAGCCGCTGACCGCGGTCCCCACATCCACCACGCGCCGCGCTCGGCCGCCGCGCGCGCCACCTGGTCCCGGCGCGGGGGCCTACCCGTCCTGGAGGAGGGGAGGGGAGGTCACTGTTGTCAGAGGTCTGGGTTAGCGCGGGCCCCCCTCAAGCTGTGCGACTTAAACTCCCTCTGGCCTCCCTGGGGAGGGGAGGAGGGAGGCCACCTGCTAGCCAATCGTGCCTTCTCCTTGCCCCCCTCGCCGGTCTGGAGGGCGGGCGGTTCGGAGCGCGGTGCAGAGGGCGGAGGAGAGTTCCGCGCCCGCGTCCGACGTGCAGCAGGAAATCTCATCAGCCCCCCGTCATCTTGCCATGGTCCAGGTGTCTGGTTGACCCCAAAGGGGGAATACATTCCTGTGCGCAAGTGTATGGCTGGGTTTTCGCGTGCAACGCAATGCAAAACAGTTTTTTCGCGCAACAAGTTTGTAATACAATGGCCCCAGATTTATTGCACCACCCCCTTTCAGCTGGACTTCCCTTTTGGGTCGGCCAAGAGGTGGACACGGGTCCCGAGGGAAACGGGTCCTCAAGGTTGCTCGCCGTGTTCGGGCTCGCGGCTCCATCCACGGGCCCTGGGACTGTCAGAGAACGACAAGGTGAAGATCTCGTCCTGGGGGAAGGCCTCGGTGTCCAGGGCCCGTTTCCCTCAGGACCCATTTCCCTCATGCGAGGTCATCGGCTACGGGAGACGCACTCCCACCCGACGAGGCGAGGACTCGTCCATAACGATCGCCCAGGGGACCGATCTTCAGGGACTCGGCAGGCGGGGGGATGTGGATATATGTGGGGCCGGGCGGCCAGATCCATCCGCATCCGCCGCCAGCCAAGGTCCCCGAAGATCGATCCCCTGGGCCCCAGGCGGTGGTCATGGATACATCCCCGCCCCGCAGACGTGGACCTCCAGAAGTCTCCGCCTCATCCCTTGGAGAGGTTCTCTGTCCGGGTTAGTTTTGATTGTCCTGGGGTCCGATATTGGCCCCAAGGGGTCGAGCACAGCCAAGAGCATGCCGTCGCGTTGTCTCTGGTGTCCTGAGGTGGGTATCGTGCCATGACTAGGACGCATCCGACTCGCGCCTCACACCTCCCTCTGCCCCACTCCTCCTCCTCTTCACCCAGACTCACACTCACACTCAGATTCACTCGCCTCACACTCGACCCGTGAGGATGTCTCGAGCGAGTCGCTGGTTTCAGTACCCCAGATGGGGGTCTGCCAGGGAGAAGTTCACGGCCCGTCCGCGCCCCGCTCGTGGGGCTGTCTCAGGCGGTTTGCCTGTTTTTGTGGTGTGGATTTCGGTGTTTTCAGAGCGGATTGTGAAGATTGCCTCGAGCGACGCGCTGGTTTCAGAACCCTAAGTGGGAGCCGCCAGAGGGTATTTCACGGGCCCGTTCGCGCCGATATTGTGAGGGTCTCTCAGCTGGTTTGCCTGTTTGATGGCGTGGATTTCGGTGTTGTCAAAACAGGTAGTGAGGATGTCTCGAGCGACGCGCTGGTTTCAGCACCCCAAGGGCCAGCCGCCAGAGGGTATTTCACGGGCCCGTTCGCGCCCAGATTGGCTTAGATTGTGGGGATGCCTCATGTGGTTCGCCTATTTGGTGGTTTGGACTTCGGTGCTTTCAAGACAGGTTGCCAGGGTGTCTCGAGCGACGCGCTGCTTTCAGCACCCCAAGTGGGAGCTGCCAGGGAATATTTCAGGGGCGCGTTCGTGCCCTGATTGTGGGGGTGTCTCAGCCGGTTTGCCTGTTTGGTGGCGTGGATTTCCGTGCTTTCAAATTAGATAGTGGGGATGTCTCGAGCGAGGCGCTGGCTTCAGCACCCCAAGTGCCATCCACCAGAGGATGTTTCAGGGGCCCGTTGGCGCCCAGATTGTGGGGATGTCAGGCGGTTTGCCTGTTTGGTGGCTTGTTTGGTGGCTCGCTGTTTGGTGGCTTGGACTTCGGTGATTTCAGGACAGATTTCGAGGATGCCTCGAGCGACGCGTTGGTTTCAGCACACCATGCGGCCAGACCGTGGGGATGCATCGAGCGAGGCGGTCGGTGTTGCACCTCCGAACCCTGTCCATTCAGAGACCCATGGTCGCTTCGATGTAGGGAGGAGGACGACTGCCTGGACGGAGGAGGGAGGACGGAGGAAGAGAGAGAGAGAGAGAGAGACGGGGGGAGGGAGTAACATAAGGGAAGGGGTACGACAAGTGGTACGAGGAATGCAAGGAGAGGGGCACTGCTCACCGCCTGTCCGTGAGGTGTCTTCGTCGCTGTCCTTCATCGTGACCGCCGCCGTCGTCGTCGTTCTCGTCGTCCACTCGGACTCGCTCTCACACCGAGAAGGGCGCACGGCCAGACAAGCACGGCGGGATGGGCCAGGACATGAGGTGCACGTGTGGGGATCTCCGCGTCGACTACTTGCTCAACCGCGGGGGAGGCCCGGGGAGGAGGTGGAGCGGGCGTTGCCAAAGGTGGCCCCGGCCCAAGGGTTCCCTGGCTTAGCTTGTGACGCCATCTTGGCGCCCCTGGGGCACTGGTCCTGGTGAGGGGGAGGGTGCTCGTTGCCACAGAAAGCACAAAACGAAACAAAGCACAAACAAAGTTTGTGTTTTTTGTGACAGTTGGTGTTTTTCGTTTTTTGTTTTTTGTGACAACCGGGAGGCCATCTGGGCCTCCCTGGAGATCTTGGGCGCACCTCAGGCCCAGCACACCTTCGGCGACACTCGAGGAAAAGGAGCGACATGGCGGGGGGGACTAACCCAGAGGGGGTCTCCTTCACCAACGACGCATCGGCGATGCACATCGCCGATTCCGAGTCAGCGTTTCCCCACCCTGAGCCCGCCTCCCCCTACGGTAGGTTCGCGTCGTGTCGACCGGCGGCGACCCCGCCGCAGGCGTTCAATGTCGAACGCCGCCAGCGACCCAGTATCGGTCGATGTTGAGCCATTTTTTAAGGTTGAACGATTCCCGCGGTGTCAGAAGCCAACGCTGGAGTCGGCACGAATCGAACCTGTTATATTCGGGGGAGGCGGAGCGTACCCCAGAACAGACGTAGCCCGGATGGGGGGCCCTGACGGCCCAACCCAGGGGCGCCCAGAGGCTACCCTCTTGGGGCCGTCTTGGGGGCCGCTTGGGCAGTCCCGAGGCCATCTTGGAGGCCTCTTGGGCGCTGTGGGGGCGAACTTTGGGGCCTCTTGGGCCGTCTTGGGTCGTCGGAAAGCCGAGAAGAAGCGAATGCGAAAATCCTTCAGAAACCTGGAGGACCTCTTGGATGCCTCTTGGGCAGTCTTGGAGGCCTCTGGGGAGCCTCTTGGGCCGTCGTCGGCCGTCTTGGACTCTATTGGGCCGTATGGGAGGCCGTCTTGGACCATCTTGGGCGGATTTGGAGGCGATCTTGAACCATCTTGGAGGCCATCTTGGGCCGACGTGGCCATCTTGGAGACCATCTTTG
>CAUYUJ010011925.1:156190-176190 GCA_963575745.1 Prorocentrum cordatum | reverse complement strand
AGTTTCTGTATATATAGAAGAAGGGGCGCGCGCTTCTGGGCGAGAGGGAAACGACCGAGAGAATGAGGGGCGGCCGCCCCACAGGACCTCTCCATGGTGCCGGAAGCCCATCAGGGCTCCCTCAGGGCTCCTCCCCCAGGGCCGGGGCTCCCTCTCCTGCCCCCTCCCCCTCGTCCTCCTCCTCCTCCTCCTCCTCCTCCTCCTCCGCCCCCGTCGGCATATCCAGGCGTGTTATGCCGTCAGGTCGTCCGTCCGGAAACGGTGCCGGAGGCCGCTCTGGGCTCCTCTGGGCATCCCCCCCGGGGCCCGTTTTGTGAGGATGTCTCAGGCGAGGGCGCCGGTTTGGGATTCGTCACCGGATCCAGCGGATCCAGCGGATCCGTCCGGAAACGGTGCCGGAGGCCGCTCTGGGCTCCTCTGGGCATCCCCCCCGGGGCCCGTTTTGTGAGGATGTCTCAGGCGAGGGCGCCGGTTTGGGATTCGTCACCGGATCCAGCGGATCCAGCGGATCCGTCCGGAAACGGTGCCGGAGGCCGCTCTGGGCTCCTCTGGGCATCCCCCCCGGGGCCCGTTTTGTGAGGATGTCTCAGGCGAGGGCGCCGGTTTGGGATTCGTCACCGGATCCAGCGGATCCAGCGGATCCGTCCGGAAACGGTGCCGGAGGCCGCTCTGGGCTCCTCTGGGCATCCCCCCCGGGGCCCGTTTTGTGAGGATGTCTCAGGCGAGGGCGCCGGTTTGGGATTCGTCACCGGATCCAGCGGATCCAGCGGATCCGTCCGGAAACGGTGCCGGAGGCCGCTCTGGGCTCCTCTGGGCATCCCCCCCGGGGCCCGTTTTGTGATGATGTCTCAGGCGAGGGCGCCGGTTTGGGATTCGTCGGCGGATCCACCGGATCCGTCCGGAAACGGTGCCGGAGGCCGCTCTGGGCTCGAGCCCCTTAAAATAAGGGCCACAACCCTTAAAATAAAGGACGGGATTATGTTCTTTAAAATAAGGGTTGCGAAACAATGATATTATCTATATCCCATGATGTTTTATAGACACCGTGGGTACGACGCACGACAACCAGACGAGATCTGTAGATCTCGTCAGGTGACAGGGGCGATCGCCTACGGGCGATCCCCGTGAGGTAGGGTTCGGTGGGACTTCGTCGGCATCGGCTGCGCCATTGGCGGAGACGGGACGGCAGCTGCTGGCCGACAGTGAAGCCACGTTTTATGGCGCACCTCCGTAGCGAGAGTTCACAAACACGAAAAACCTCCCGTGCTCTTGTTGCTGCTGTTGCTGCTGCTGCTGCTCCTCCTCCCCTTCCCTCTCCTCCTCCTCCTCCTCCTCCTTCTCCTCCTTCTTCTCGGCTTCCTCCTCCTCCTCCTCCTCCCCTTCCTCCTCCTCCTCCTCCTCCTCCTCCTCCTCCTCCTCCTCCTCCTCGTCCTCCTCCTCCTCCTCCTCCTCCTCCCCTTTTTCTTTCTCTTCCTATTCCTCCATCGTCATCGTCTTCGTTATCACCATCCTCCTTATCATCGTCATTGTCATCATCATCATCATCATCAGCATCATCATCATCATTACCATTATCAGCATCATCATCATCATCATCATCCTCGTCCTCATCATCATCATCCTCATCATCATCAGTATCATCATGATCATCATCATCATCATCATCATCATCATCATCATCATCATCCTCACCAGCATCATCATCATCATCATCATCATCAGCATCAGCATCAGCATCGGCATCATCATCATCATCACCATCACCATCATCATCATCCTCCTCATCATCATCCTCATCATCATCATCTTCATCATCCTCATCATCATCAGCATCATCATCATCATCCCCAAGCCACCATGCCCTCATCATCCTCTTCCTCCTCCTCGCCCTCCCCCCCTCCCCCTCCTCCTCCTCCTCCTCCTCCTCCTCCTCCTCCTCCTCCTCCTGCTCCTGCTCCTCCTCCTCCTCCTCCTCCCCGCGTCCGTCCGCGTTCCTCTCCCTCGCCCCTCTCGCCGCGACGGCGTGGGCGGCGCGGGCGTCGGGGGCTCCTGCTCCAGCCGCGGCAAGACGGTGCGGGCAGGCCGCAGGGGATGGGGGGGCTTCGTCTCCTCCGTTGCCCACCGCCTCCTCCAGAGAAGCCAACCACAACATGTTTCGAGACCTAAACAACGATAGTGTCGGGGGGTATTGGCCCAAGGGGCCCTTTTCGTTTTCCCCCTCTTCCGTCTCCTCCATCTCCTCCCCCACCCCATCCTCCTCCTCTAGCTCCTCCTCCTCCTCCCCCTCCTCCTCCTCCACCTCCTCCTGCTCATCTTCTTCCTCCTCCGCATCCTCCTTCTCTTCCGTCTCCTCCTCCTCTCCTTCTTCTTTCTCCTCCTCCCCTCTTTTCCTCCTCCCCTTCCTCATCCTACTCCTCCTTCCTCTTCCTCCATATCCTCTTCCCCCCCTCCACCTCGTCCTCTCCCTCCTCCACCTCCTGCTCCTCCTCCTCCTTTGTTCCTCTTCGTCCCCTCAAGCGTGTTCTCCCCTCGTGTTGTTGCCCCTTGATACTCAGTTCCGCTTCCCCTCTCTCGCTCCTTGGGGCCTTTGTTGTTCATTGCGCTAGTCGCCTGCGGGCTGCTCGCTCTAAAAGCGAAGGGGCCCGTAACAACAGGCTCGGCTCGAAAGTCTGCTGGCTGATCCCGCGGCACGCTTTTTTGAGCACTTTGTTCAACGCCTCGTCAAACCAGCATGCGTAAGTAACAGGGTTGCCTAGCACGCGCATGCTCAATAGCATGTGTGCCATGACGTGCCTTTTGGGTATCAGCAGCGTCTCCTCATCCGCAGTCAACGCCACGTGGCGCTTCCATAGATTCAGAGCTTGCTGGCGCTGCGTAGCCGAGGGGTTCGTGGGGAACTCGCCAAGAACAGTACAAAATTGCTCCAACGCCTCGCCAGCTGCCAGCCAGCGCTGGAGGTCGAAAGGCACGGCTCTGGCAGCATGCTTCCGCAACAAATCATTCAAGAACAGCAACACACCCCAGCATTGAGCCCCCTTGACCTTCAGCTTGGGTGCGTCGGCTTCGCCGAAGCTCTTTCTTGACGGGTTTCGCCATTCAGTTAATAGTTTGTCAGGATGTGCGGCTCGGTATCTGTAGTAAAACTGGCGCAACTCATGCCGTATACAATCAAGGCTATGCGCAATCAGTTCTTCCTCTGTTCCACCACCGCCCCAAAGGCGACTTGTCAGGATGAGCCACATCACGTGCTGACAGAATTTATTCATACACCCAAGATACATCGCGTGCAAAAGGTCAACCGTCATGCACCTGGAAGGGTCGAGATTGGTTTCCCGCAAGAATAGCGGGCACCGATGGCGCGCCAAAGTCTCTCGTGAAGGTCGCCAAAACATGACGTCCATTGGGAAAGTCGATATACAGAAAAACATGCCGACGTCATGAAGAGTCGGCGTTGGCTCTACTCTGTCGTCTTTCTCAAGGCCGAGTGGCGGGAAGTCCCTCTTCAGACTCAAACCGTGGCTGCCACTTTGCCGACGATCGTAATGAAGCATATTGCATAGAGCAGCGTGCTGCTCTGCGGAAACCTGAACTCTTATTTCACATCTCGGGCACGCAACATCGTAGTCGCCAGGCTCGTTTATTCTCCATGGGACCCATGCTTCACTGACACCTTCAAGCGTGTAAATTGAATCGCCGCATGCGTTGCAAGCAACGCATGGGCGTATACCGTCGTTGTGAGCTGGAAATCCACAGGTCCCTGCGTACTCTGCCCAATCACACTTGAGATACAAAAGCGCATACTTGTGTGCGAACTCCTGCCCAGACAAGCCCGCTCTGTGCGAGTCACTTGTATTGGCTGCAAAATTTGAACCGTCGTGCCTTCTGGTTGGATACTGTCCTCGGGCCATGCAACCAATGCTCCACGCTAAGAACGCATGAACAACATAATATGTACACCATCCGCGGCACCCACAATCACAACATATTTTCTTCCGCAGAAGAGCGCACAAATGGCGGGCTCCAGTGACGAGGTGCACGATCCAGAAACCCACGACTGTATCCACGTCAGAATACGCGATGCCATCAACATACAATGCAAGTGGAATCGGGGCCGAGCTGTCAGTGAGCTCAGCCGCCACTAAGGGGTGCTCAAAATACAATGGTGGTAACTCATGTGCGTCTATGGCCTCAAGAGTTCTCAGCGTCAACGATGGATCCAAACGATCTGTGGCGTCCAGGAGCTCGTGCGGCGGGACCACGGTCAAGATGCGCGAGGCGCGCCCAAGCTCATTGGACACACAAGGTATTTCGAGCTCGTAGAGTTTCCCTCTATCTTTGAATATGTCAAGCGATGCATCAACATGTCGTTGGTAGTGGCCACTCGGACAACCTGGGGCTTTGGCGAAGGCGTGGCATTTCACCATCCCTGCTTTGTCCGCCCAGTACATCAGCACGCAGAAGTCCCTCGCGGACAATGTCCTCGAGAGCAGGAGGTGTTTCATCTCTGCGATGAATTCCTCCTCGGGGAGAATCTCCGTCTCGACGAAGTCGTCGCTGTCAGAGTAGGTGCCCTCGTCGTCAACCAGTGGCGCCGACGACCCAGCAGCGTCGCTCATCGCACCGTCGGACTCCCATTCATGATGTGGGAGCATATCAAGGACACACAACGTGGGATGTGCATTAATAGGAGCGGGGGGTAGGATCGCAGGTTGTCTGGATGTCGTTCTAGGAACAGCGGCCAACGAACCCCCCACGATTGCCGAACATGGCAGTTTTGGGGGGATCCTCATCCTCTTCTTCGTTTCCTGTTACCTCCTCCTTTGCCGCCTCCTCTTCATTGCGTGTCCTCCCCCTTGTCGTTTACCGAGCCAACATTAATTACCTAGCATGTTGCAAACGCACTGCGTCCAAGACCCAGCGGACGGCTCGATACGGCAAGTCGCGGCTTCAGTTGGCCGATAGGGACTCGGGCGAGGGGGGGGAGGGGGGATTTTGCGAGGGAAAGAGGCGGACGGGAGCGGAAGGGGAGATGAGAAGGAGAGAGGCGAGATGGTGGAGGCAACAGACTAGAGAACATTGGACCATTGGGAAAATGAAGGGGACCCCATGGGGGGAAGGGATGGGGGGGAGAGAGGGCCACAGTAGGGGAATGCATTGGAAATGTGGGCGAGGAGAACGGGGAGAAGGAGGACGAGGACGACAGGGAAGGGAGGGGGAGGGGGAGGGTTTGAAGGGAACGCCGCTTTGAGTTTAAACGACATCCAGAACGACCTCCGTCTTACCACCAGCCCCTTTCCCTTGTGCAAGAGTTGGTTTGAGCTAGACTGGTTACGGACAGCAGCGTGACGCTCGAGGTGGTGCCAGTGGGGCTTTGGAGCATTGACCTGTTAACCAGCGCTGCAAGCATGTGAGTGTCCCAGGCCCGACCTGCCGCATGTTGCCCGTCCCTCTCCGCTCGTGCTCGCTCTTCCGTCTAATCTGCTTATTCTTAGGTTGGCCGCTGGGCGCTACTTCCGTGGAGGCGTCGTCGCCGTTGTTGTCGTCGTTGTCGTCGTCGTCACTCGTCGTCACTCGTCGTCACTCGTCGTCGTAGTCGCCGTCCGTCATCATTGATGTTTGTCAGCTTCGTCGTCCGTCGTCGTTCGTCGTTGTTGTGACCGTCGTCTTCTTCCGTCCGTCCGTCCGTTCGTCGTTGTCCGCCATCCCAAACGGGTGGCGACATCAACGTTCGCGTCGCCTTCAAAGGTCGGCCCTGCGTGTGAGCATGAAGAGGAGCAGAGGGGAGGATGGGCAGCAGCAGCAGGAGGGACGGGATGCTAAGAGGGAGGAGGAGGAGGAGCAGCAGCAGCAGGGGTAGCAGGATTTGGTGCAATATGCAGGAGAAGGAGAAGGAGAAGGAGCAGAAGGAGGATGAGGAGGAGGAGGAGGAGGAGGAGGAGAAGGAGGAGGAGGAGAGGGGGGGAGAGGAGGAGCTGATTTTTTTGTTCAAACGGGTTTGAAAAAACCAATGGGGAGCAATAGCAGGAGGCGCAGGAGCAGAAGGAGGAGGGACACAGGAAGGACGGGCAGCGCCGTGACCATGAGCAGGAGGAGGACGAACGAGAAGACCATGATTAGCATGAGGAGGAGGGCAGGGGGGAGACCGAGATATGGGAGATCAGGAGGAGGATAAGGAGCGTGGCAGAATTTCTCACACATGTCTCTGAGACGCCACCCCGCGACGCCTCGCAGAGAACGGTGCGCAGCTACCCAGGCTGCCCAAGGGAGGTGTTCGCACGGGATGCTGGCGGATCCAGTCTTGATTCTTACGGTGGGGAGGCGTATGCGAGAGTAATCCAAAAGTAATCTAAAAGTAATCCCCAACATGGTGAGGCGAATGTGTGTGTTTCCCTGTAAAAACACAGGTAAAGTCAAGAGTAATCTAAAAGTAATCTGGGCCAAGAGTAATCCAAAAGTAATCTCGGGTAGCAGCTGTGTTTTTTTGTTGTTTGATGTTTTTTTTCTGTTTTGGTTGTTTATTTCGTTATTGTTCTACTTGTTTTGGTGTGTTCTCCGTTCCAATGTGCTGTCGGGCTCTTTTCGGGTTCTCGTGGGCCCCCTTCGAGCCCCCTTGGACGATAAAGCGGACCCCGACCAGCATCGGAACATGATTGGGGAGGATTCGAACGAGGTGGAGGAGGGCGGAGAGCAGGGGATGGGACTCCCCTTGGAGTAGTTCCCCAGTGTCCCCCGTGGCCAGTAAGAAGGCCATATTCCTTCTAGCTGAGGCGATCTGCAGCCAGCCTCAGTCGTCGTGGATGTGCTGCGACATCCGCATCAGCTTGTTGGTGAACTTCATGAGCGTCTTGATGTGCACGTCGAGGCCGTTGAAGCTGTCCAGGTGAGAGGCCAACCGCGAAGCCGAGTAGCGCTTACGAAGAGGCCCGATGTCCTCCAGCAGGATCTCCTTCCCGAAGTTGTCGACCTTCCCCTCCAGGTTCTCGATGTGCGCCAGCAGCTTACCAAGGTTCTGGTCATTCTTGAGCTGGCCGAGTCCCGAGTTATTGTCCTCGATGCGGCTCGCCAGGACTCGAGCGTTCTTCGTGGCCTTGGCGTAGTCCGTCCTGATACTTTTGGCGACCTTGATCTTCTGTTGGAGGGCCTTCACCTCCTTGTTATCCTCGGTGTCATCCTTCTCGTCCTTCTGGATGCGCTTGCTCGGCGGCTTGGGCGTGGGAGTGCCACCTCCGCCACCTCCGCCCTTGCCCGAACCAGCCGTGGGGCTACCGGTTTCACGCCCGCTAGTACTAATGTTCTTCTCAAAGAGACTCCACTTCTTCTCGAACTCGTCCTTGTGCTGGCGGCGCAACACCAGCGCCATGAGCAGCTCGCTCCCCGAATCGAGCATGATCCATTTGCCTCCCATCCTCGCGCACTTCATGAAGACCCTCTTGGCACCCTCGATGGCGGGCTGCCAAGACCAGCCGCCGTAGTGCACCACAGCCTGGCCGAACGTCATGTACTCGCCTAAGGTTGTATCGGTCTGGGAGAAGCTCTGCGCCAAGACCTTCTCCTTATACTCATCGTAGTACTTTGCCTTTGCCCAATCCTCACGGAACTTCTTTTTCTCCTCTGGGGATTTGGATTGGTACTCCGCGTGCTTCTCGGTTCCAGGTTTGTGTTCCTTGTTGAATTTCTGCCACGCCTTGTCGCGATTCTCGAACTTCCCAGTGGTGGCGACTTTCGTCAACCAGTCTAGATGAGGGTCAGTTAGACGCTCTGGCTCTTGCAACGATTTCTTTGCCTGGGCAATGCAGAAGTGGCCGAACGATGTGTGCTGCTCCTCGGATACAGGCATGGCGTTCCCAGCCTTCATCCAGGAGTCCAACTCACCAACGGATTCGACGACGTCTGTCTCGAAGTTGGACATGTTGGAATCGTCAAGCCGATTCTCTGGTGGAGGAGCGCCTGCCGCATCATCTGCTCCTGGCACAGCTGCCGGCTGCACTGGCATTGCCACTGTTGGCGGCGGAGCCGCAGGACCATAATCGGGGCTTTCGTCAGACCTCGGCCGCTCCTCTTTTACTTCGTCCTCAGCCTTGCATTGAGTCTGACGCTGTGCCTCGAAGACCGATGCCAAGCCTCGCATAGTTATCGTAATCTCCTCCGTGGGCTTGGCCTTCTTAGGCCTAGCCGCTGCCTTCGATGCGCACCTCGCAGTCGCGCAAGCTCGCTTCCCCATGATCCGTATATGATTCGGCCCTCCTTGGATGGCTCAGCCAACAAGCTGATCGCTGAAGCCCAAATGGCTATGGAAGGGATTGACAAGGACACGGCGGAGGAGGAGGGGAGAACGGGGAGGATCGGGAGGAGGAGGACGATAACGAGGAGGAGGAAGAGGATGCGTTGTGCAGACATTGTTTATTTGTGGTATGTCGACCCAAGGAACATGCTGTTGAGTTCTTGTTGTCGCAATGGCGATTTACACTATGGGTCAGAACCTTCACTTCTCCCACGGTCCTTCGATCGTGCCGACTCTGGGGTCGTTTGGGTAACGTGACGATGACGACAGCGACGCTGATGATAGTGGCGATGATTATGCCGATGATGATGTTGATGGTGATGGCCATACTGATGATGCTGATGATGCTGCTGCTGATGATGATGCTGATGATGATGATGCTGATGATGATGATGCTCATGGCCATGACCATGAGTATGACCATGATGGCGACGAAGAGGATGCGGATTCGGACGGGGGTGGTGAGGATGGCAATGATGATGATACCGATGATGATGACGATGATGATGGTGACGCTGATGCTAATTGCGATGAGAATGATCGGGCCGCGATCCACCTGGGACCCCAGGGCCCCGCCAAACGGTTCGGCCAACGGCCCCAATGGGGCTTTAGGCGCGACGCTCCGCCACGTTTCCGAGCCGCGCCCAGCGCCCAGGCGACAAAGCCACGGAGTGCCAAGGAGAGGAGTGCTGAGGCAGACTGAAACCCAGGGCCTCCCCATGTGCTCGAGCTGCGCCCATCGCGAGAGATGAGTGTCCTTCAGTTCGCAGTGAACGCGCACTGCGTTGCAAACCCAACGTGGGCAGGAATGAACAGGGCTCGGAGGAGCTGGGGTAGGAGGAGGATCTGGAGGCGACTGCCACTTGGAAAAAAACTGGAGGCGGGGGGAAGAGGGCGGAGCTGGAGGATACAAAGGGGGAGGATGCGGGTGGGAGAAGGGGGGGAGAGAGAGGGAGAGAGCAAGGAGGGCGAGGGAGAAAGCACTGGAAGGGAGAACTGGAGGTGCCCCCTACTCAGGAGACCCGTCTCAGTCGCTGTCGCTGATCGTTTGCAGGCCCTTCTCGAACTGCTCGCTGAGGCTCGGACCGATCGCCTTCGAGAACTTCATCGTCGGTGGTGTTGGGCCCGATGGCTTTTTCGTGATCGGTGTCGTGACGGTGTCGTCGGCCTCCTCCTCCTCCTCCTCCTCCTCCTCCTCTGACTCCTCGTCGGCCTCGATGGCCGCCATGCCGTCGTCGGTCGCGTCCTCGGGCGGGCTGGTCTCCCTGGCGGGCTCGACGATGTCGGCGGCGCTCGGCCTCTTCATCGTGATCTCCTTCTGATCGGTATTCTGCAGGCTCTCCTTTGAAGTTGCGGCTGCTGGTCGCTTCCGTGGCGGTTCACCTGATGTCGAGGAGGCCCTTTTCGCACCTGTAGGCAAGGGGAGCTGCGCCGTGTGTCCGAGCTCCTTGAGCTTCTCCTTGATCGCAATCTTCAGAGCCTTGCTGTCCGTGATCTTCCCGTTGCAGTAGTCTGTCACGATCGGAATCAAGAACTCACGTGTCAATTGAATCGCCTCGGTGCTGTTCGGCACCCTGCATGGCTGATCTCCTGGAAATTTTCCAAAATGTTCAGGCCGAACTTGAGCAATCTGTTTCGTCTGCTCGTAGATGCTGACCAGCAGCGCACGGTCCACTCTCTGCTCGATGGTTATCTTATTGTGTGTGCCTTTGGTTTCGCTCTCCCACAGGGCGTCCTCGGCCGACTGGGCTGAGCTCCTCGACGCCATCATCTCGATCACCTGTCAGCGGAGGATGTGGAGGACCAGGAGCAGGAGGATATGTTTGTTCGGCCCTGGGTTCGCCAACGCGTGGCTCAGACAGTACATGGGACCCAATACGACAGAGTTCAAGCCCAAATTGTCGCATCGTTTTGGTGCAAACTTGAAACATCATGATGAGACCCTTGATCAAGGAAGTCCAGGAGGAGGAGGAGGAGGAGGAGGAGGAGGACGAGGAGGACGGCGGTGATGATGAGAAAGAGGAGGAGGAACATGAAGAGGAGGAGGAGACGGCGGAGGAAGAGGACGAGGAGGAGGAGGAGGAGGAGGAGGAGTCGGAGTAGGAAACGGAGGAGGAGGACAAGGAATATGAGGCGGAGGAGGGAGGAGGAGGAGGAGGAGGACGAGGTGGAGGAGGAAGACGAGGAGGAAGAGGGGGAGGGGGAGGAGGAGGAGGAGGAGGAGGAGGAGGAGGAGGAGGAGGAGGAGGAGGAGGAGGGGGAGGAGGAGGAGGAGGAGGAGGACGAGGAGGAGGAGGAGGAAGACGAGGAGGAAGAGGGGGAGGCGGAGGCGGAGGAGGAGGAGGAGGAGGAGGAGGAGGAGGAGTAGAAGGAGGATGCTTTTTCTTCAAACTGGTTTGAACAAAAAACAACCGATGAGGAGAGGAGGAGACTGGGCCCCACCTGGCCAACCGTTACATCGTCGAAGCTGTGCTCGGAGCCGTCTGGAAACACTGCTGGAAGCTTCGACGTCGCAGGAAGCTTCTGCAGCTTTTCCACGTCGGGGGGCAGCGCCAACTCCAGGCGCTTCGTGGGCTGACCGTTCCGTCCGATGGGTGCCCTGTAGGCCAGCAGCAGGTCCTTTCTGAAGCCGTAGGCGAACTCGGTGCCCTCGGTGTCCTTCTGCTGCTTGCTGGACTTGGTGTCCTTGGTGTCCTTCCAAGGCAGCTCGTTGACCCAGCCTGGCGGCGTTTTCTTCGTCATGGCATGGCCCACGACATGATGGATGTTGCACATCCGCCTCTCCATCGTGATCGCGTAGTCCCTCACCATCGGCCCAGAGAGCTTCCACTTCTCCTTGTACTCGTTGGCGATCGCGGTCGCGACCGACTTGATCTGCGCACGCTTGAAGGACAGGTTGTTTTGGAGGCCGTGCATGATATCGAGGTAGTCGTGGGCTCGCTTAATCAAGTCTGGAAGAGTCCCCGCTTTCATGACCTGCTCGTGCTCGTCGTACTTCAAGAAGCTCTTCCCCTTGCTGTCGACGAGCGGCTTCAAGACCTTGAGTATGTCGCCGTCTGTTCCTGGAAACCTCTGCCGCTCTGACGCCATTCAGCAAGCGCCTGCGTGTGCGATCAACGAGAGCCGCTGCAACAGCTTGAGCCCAAATGGCTACGGTGGTATTGTCAATGACACCTGATGGCGGTGATCACGATACGTTGAATTGTTGGGGTGTTGATATTTGTATTGGTGGTGATGGCGGTGATGGTGGTGGTGGGGGTGGGGGAAGGCCTTCTCCCCGCAATTACCGCTGACCCCCCCCCGAAAGGAGGTGGCTGATGAGGCGGATGAAGAATCTTCTTAAGAAGGACTAGGAGGAGGGAGAGGGGGGTGAGGATTTTTTGTTGAATTCAAGCTCGTTGACTAGCGTATGGGCGGCGCCCCACCAAGTGGACTGCCATTTGTAAACGCGCAGTAAAATCAAGCCGCCGAAGCGGCTCGCTGATCGAGCGAATCGCTCGCTCATGGAGTTGCAGGAAATGCCACCAAAACTAAGCAAAATAAAGGTTATAGCGAATAACCTTTATTTTAAGGGTCGACCCTTATTTTAAGGGATGCTGGACCACAGGGATCCTCTGGTCATCCCCCCGGGGCCCGTTTTGTGAGGATGTCTCAGGCGAGGGCGCCGGTTTGGGATTCGTCGGCGGATCCAGCGGATCCGTCCGGAAACGGTGCCGGAGGCCGCTCTGGGCTCCTCGAATCCCCCCCGGGGCCCGTTTTGTGAGGATGTCTCAGGCGAGGGCGCCGGTTTGGGATTCGTCGGCGGATCCAGCGGATCCGTCCGGAAACGGTGCCGGAGGCCGCTCTGGGCTCCTCTGGGCATCCCCCCCGGGGCCCGTTTTGTGATGATGTCTCAGGCGAGGGCGCCGGTTTGGGATTCGTCGGCGGATCCAGCGGATCCGTCCGGAAACGGTGCCGGAGGCCGCTCTGGGCTCCTCTGGGCATCCCCCCCGGGGCCCGTTTTGTGAGGATGTCTCAGGCGAGGGCGCCGGTTTGGGATTCGTCACCGGATCCAGCGGATCCAGCGGATCCGTCCGGAAACGGTGCCGGAGGCCGCTCTGGGCTCCTCTGGGCATCCCCCCCGGGGCCCGTTTTGTGAGGATGTCTCAGGCGAGGGCGCCGGTTTGGGATTCGTCACCGGATCCAGCGGATCCAGCGGATCCGTCCGGAAACGGTGCCGGAGGCCGCTCTGGGCTCCTCTGGGCATCCCCCCCGGGGCCCGTTTTGTGAGGATGTCTCAGGCGAGGGCGCCGGTTTGGGATTCGTCACCGGATCCAGCGGATCCAGCGGATCCGTCCGGAAACGGTGCCGGAGGCCGCTCTGGGCTCGTGCTCTTCGCGCCGGGGGTGAGGATGACGTGAGTTCCACAGAAACTCCTTCAAATTACTACGACAGCGACTACTACTACTACTACTACTACTACTACTACTACTACTACTACTACTACTACTACTACTACTACTACTACTACTACTACTACTACTACTACTACTACTACTACTACTACTACTACTACTACTACTACTACTACTACTACTACTACTACTACTACTACTACTACTACTACTACTACTACTACTACTACTACTACTACTACTACTACTACTACTACTACTACTACTACTACTACTACTACTACTACTACTACTACTACTGCTGCTGCTGCTGCTGCTGCTGCTGCTGCTGCTGCTGCTGCTGCTGCCACTACTACTACTACTACTACTACTACTACTGCTACTACTACTACTACTACTACTACTACTACTACTACTACTACTACTACTACTACTACTACTACTACTACTACTACTACTACGACAACGCAAGAACAGGCGCAGCCAACCTAATCCGAGAACCGCCCGCGCCGTGCGCGACGCGCGTGCCGGAGGACCCACCACTCTCGGACGCCCTCGAGGATGGTTGCAAGATGGTGGGAAAGGAGAAGAGGGTTACCATACACGACTGTCGGGCATCTGGTCAAGAAACTGTCTCCCATACAGGTGGGATTGCAATAGGGCCGCCGCCCAAGAGGTCAAAAGGGCCACATTCGAGCCTGGAGACCCTCGACGCAGAAAAATAACGGCCTTGTCTTCCTGAGGAGCCCAAAAGGGCGGCGACCCTCTCAGTTCGCGTCGCGGTCCTGCTTCGGGCTGACACA
This sequence comes from Prorocentrum cordatum, assembly GCA_963575745.1. Taxonomy (NCBI): domain Eukaryota; class Dinophyceae; order Prorocentrales; family Prorocentraceae; genus Prorocentrum; species Prorocentrum cordatum. The sequence continues at coordinate 162,712 of CAUYUJ010011925.1, read as the reverse complement.
GACATTCTCCGGCCTCGCCTTGAGTGGCTCTGGCACCCAAGGTTGCCATGGTTTTTGATCCACATTCTTCACGCTCCGATCCAGGACTGCAATTGATGCAGTATCGACAGCAGGTTACAGGAGATTTCACATCTTTAGCTTTCTCTGGATGGTAGCTCTGCCGTCTGCCCATCCTGGACTCTCCAACCGCTGCCACTGCCAGTTCTTCTTTCGCAGACAGGCACGCGCCTGTAGCTGATAACACTGGTTTTCTGCTGCTCGCGCATTCGGCCGCTGCCACTGCCGACTCTTCTTGCATGCACGGGTCCACTCATCAGGCTGATGGCGAGTGGATGCAATTTTTTGCCTCCAACTGCTGCCGCTGTCGGTTTTTTTTACCACGAGCGGGCACACGTATTTGGTTGATGACGTTGGTTTTCCGCTATTCTCGCTTCTGGCTGCTGCCGCTACCGTGCTCGGGCCCTCGCCTGTAGTTGATGATGTCTGGGCTACGTCACCCAGGTTACTAGCTGTTATCATTGCCGGCTCTTCGCACGAAGGCGTTGCCACGCATGTTGCTGATGACGTGTGGTTACTGTTACTCTCGCCCCAGGCCGCTGCCGACTTTTCACGCACAGCCGATCCCTCGCATGTGGCGGCTGACATCTGGTTCTGGTAACACTCACCGCCGACTGTTGCAGCTGCCAGTTCTGCTCGCCCAGGCGGTCCCACGCGTGTAGCAGATGACATAATGCGTATTGTTCCGCTCCCCCCCGACAGGTGGCGCTGCCGACTCTTCTCGAACACACGGGCCCACGAATGTAGCAGTTGGCGTCTGGTTAAGTGTGCTTTTTGCCGCCGACTGCTGCTACTGGCGGGTCGTCTCGCACACGCGGACCCGCGCGTGTAGAACATGACGTCGCGTTTCTGTCGCTCGCACCCTCCGACTGTTGCCACTGCCGATTCTTCTCGCACGCACGAGCCCTCGCATGTAGCTGATGGCGTCTGGTGCCTATCACTGTCGCCGCCGTCTGCTGCCGCTGTCGCCTTCTCTAGAACAAAAGTTTGTCCCGACGCAACAGCCTCTCGCTCTCGCACGTTAGAGCTGTCCTTTCTGACAATGCTGCCACTACCTGCCGAACGTTTCTTTCTGTCTAGTTTTTATGATGGAGGAATGAAGAAGAAAACTGTAGTTCCGCACGCTCACTGTTGTGCCCGAGCATACTGACGCGGCCTTGGCTCTGGAGGGCACCCGCTTCAATCCAGCCATGAGATCTGAGCTGCGGCGAATGGTGATGCATCCGTTCGCAGATGAGAACGGGCTGAAATCCTCAAATAAACCCGCACGGCCTCTCCCACTATGCCTTCAACTGTTACGTTTTGTCCTGGCCGGGGAGCGCAGGGGGGCCTTCCGTGGACAGTGATGGTTGCTCTTCTGCAGCTCCGAAGTTCGATGCTCTTGCCTTGTCTTGCCGCGTATGGAACGCGGCAAGCCGCCTTGTCGAGCGGTCTTGTCGGCCACCGATCCCCGGCGTCGGCTGCTCCTGGCCTTCGAAAAAAATTCTGGCGGCGCACCCGTCCGCGGTCGTCGGCCTGCGGGCGGGGCGCGCGGGGCCAGCCCGCAGACCCCCCCGCGCGGGTGTGTATCGCATCGACAGTGACTACAGGTTTTTTTCCTCGTCGCCCGCGTGCCGAGCGACGTGCTGTGCTCCGTCGTCTGGGCGGTGGCGCAGGTGGTTCAGTTGGAAGGCAGTGTTCTGATCGTTGCGGGCCAGGGCATCAGCAGGCTAACGCCTTCCTCTGTGTCATCACGTCTGTGACCTGAGCCGCGTCCCCCCCGTCTTCGAGCCTCCCAAACTGAATCGAGTTCTTGCGAGGCGCGCTACTCGGGATCTCTGAGTGGCACGCATCGTCCGCCGACCGTAACCTGCCCCTCGTGCCCCTTCCCTTGCCTCGCTCGGCGTTGGGGGTCTCGGGTTCTAGGGGGGACTGTGTGCGGGCGGAGGGATGCCGTGCGGGGACCCTCCTCCCGTGGCTCGGTCTCCCCGCTTCCGAGACTCCAAAGCCTCTCGTCTTCGATTGGCAGGGTTGGTCCGAATTTGGTGTCTTCGGGTACCCCAGGGGCCTGCTTTGTGCAGGCAGCACCGTAGGCTTCGGCCCCTGCGGGGCCCGAGGGTGTTTTTCGCCCCCCGCCCGCATGCTTTCGTCTGTTGCGACCCGTCCCGGAACTTCGGAGGAGTTCTGGGCTGCACGGTTCGCTTTTCCCTGACCTCGTCGCTAGACCGTAGTGTGACGCTCTGTGAGAGGTTCCCCCGAGCGCCCTTTGAAAGCTCACTGCTCGCGGGGGTGAGGATCATCAGACTCACAGCGCAAAGCCGAGTCCTATCTTATCTTATCCTCCTCCTCCTCCGGTTCCTCCTCCTCCTTTTCCTCCTCCTCCTCCTCCTCCTAGTTTCGGCACGAGAGTTGCTTGGGATGTCAGCCCAGGTGACGAGCGACTCATCTCGCGCTGAGACCACGCGCGCTCGCGCATCCCGACGGCGGCCCAGGAGGCTGCCCACCATCATCGGGCGCGCATCCGCCGTTCGGCGGCCCGCGCCCTCCTCCACGCCTGGGCGGGCCGCCCGTCGCCAGGCCTCCTCGCGCGGTTGCGGCAGGCGGCTGGGGTGCTGGACGGCCACCACGGCTCCTCCGCGGGCAACATGGCGCCGGCGCCGTGGGCCTCTGGCGGGCACAGCAGGGCCGCTACCGCCACGCCATGGACTTGCCTCTTCTGCTCGGGCAGGGATGGGCAGGCCTGCATGAAGAAGGCGTCCCGCACGGGGTGCAGCATGTGCGGCCTCGCCGAGGGCAGTTGTTTCCTCGGGAAGGTGGAGTCCAAGGAGCCGTCGCGCCGGGTGCTCCCAGCGCCCACGCAACGCGAGAAGGACCTCAGGGCCCGAGAGGCCGCACTTCGCATGCGCGAGGCCGCCCTCGAGACGACCGAGAAGGAGGCCCAGGCTGTCCAGAAAGGGCCAGCGGCAGGAGGGGGTGACAGCCCTGGCGCCGCCGACACGGCCAAGGCCGACAGGCTCCGCGCCGATCTGGAGGCCCTGGGCGGCATGGAGGGCACCGGGGTCGAGCAACCCCGCGCGGAGAAGCGTGAACAGCTCCGCACCCTGCAGGCCGCGCGGCTGGCGGCCAAGCCAGTGCACATCCAGCTCAAGGAGCTCGACGAGAAGCTGCAGCGCAAACTCCATGTTGTGGAGCGCCTGGAGCTTACCGACATCCCCGCGGCCTCGCAGAAGGTTGCTTCGCTGCAGGCCGAGCACGCCAAGGCGGCCGCGGAGGCAGCGGAGCTGCAGAAGCAGCAGGACACCGTGGTGCTAGCCGCGGTGCCTTCGGCGATGCCCAAGGAGGGCGCTTCCCAGACTTGCCGGGCCCGTGCGGCGCTCGAGCTGTCCGAGAATCTCGGGGAGTTGCTGGTCGGCGACAGCGCTGGGCCCTACAAGGTGGCGGTGGACGCGCTGGTGGCCGCGGCCAAGGCCGCCCAGCCTCCGCTTGCAGCACGGCAGGCCGCCGGGGCTGGCGCAGCCGACGCTGCTGTCCCCGGCGCCCGAGGACCAGGAGGAGGAGGTGGAGGCGGCGGGGCTCCAGGAGGCGGAGTTCCAGGAGGAGGGGTGCCTGGAGGTGGACGTGGAGCTCCTGGAGCAGGAACGGAAACCCCCTCGAGGTTCCCGACCTCGACATGCTCGACTGGGAAGACCAAGCTGCGCTCGACAAGTTCTTCGGCGAGTTGGACTCTGGCGTTGCTGCTGCTGACGATGGCGACGGCACCCGCACAGCCAGGCGAGCTAAGGCCAAGGCGGCTGCGCAGCTGGCTGGGCAGCTCGTCGCCAAGACGATCGGCAAGAAAAAAGGCGGATCTCCGGGGTAACACCCCCAGAGGCGGCCCTGCGTCAGGCACCAACGGCGACTGGCCTGAGGCCGAATGTGGGGGCGACCCAACGCCAGGTGCATTGGAAACCGCCGAGACCTACCCCAAGGAGAACTTGAGCATCATGGGCGCCAACGTCAATGCTTGGAGCAGCCTGCCGGCGCTGCTGCAGTGGGTTGACGCCGAGAGTGCGGCAGGCAGGCTGGCGGATGCCAGGCTTCGTGCGGAGGCACAGCGGCCCCTTGCGTTCTGCCTGCAGGAAAAGTGACATAAGGGCGAGGACTAGCTGATCTCAGCCCACGGCCTCGCCACAAGGGGGAAGATGCGCGCCTCGCATGGCAGGGCGCGCCCCACAGGGAAAGGGGCCTTGAATTGCTCGGCCGGGCGTGTGCACCGCGAGCTCGCTTCGGCTGCCGTGGAGGTCGAGAGCTCCAAGTCCGCCCACAGAGTGCGGCCGGCGCCTGGGGGTGGCGCTGCCTGGCGGGATCGCCCTGCTGTCGGTCTATTGTGAGATCAGCTTTGGGGCAAAATGCAACACCGGCCTGCTCGGCGCCCTGGCGAAGCTCGCGCTGAGCCTTGACGTGATGTGGGTTGTCCAGGGTGACTGGAACATGACGCTAGAAGAGCTGGGGGAGTTTGGTTTCCTGCCCCTGGAGCGCGGGGCCTTGGTGGTGCCAGAAAGCGCCCTTTGCTCGAGTTGCAGCGACGAGGAGCGACGTCGGCAAGATGGTAATGACGCTGCAGGAAGTATGAAGGGAGCTCGCACCATCGACTATTTCGTGGAATCGAAGGCGTTGGCGAGCAGTGCAGTTCGGATCAGAGCCCCCCCCCGGCGCCCCCCTTCATCCACATGCGCCCGTCTCTCTGCAGCTGGCTGACCTGCGGAGCCAGAAGATGGCCCAGGTGCCTGTCCGCTTCAAGCCCTTCGAGGTTCACCCGCTGATCGGCCCCGGCCCCAAGCTGGACGAACTGCCCTTGCATTGGAGTTGGCCCGCGGGGACGCGCGAGGCGTGCCCGGTCGAGCAGATGGCGCAGGAGTGGTTCACACTCGCGGAGCAGAAGTTGCCTCGGGACCAGGGCATCGACTAGGACGAAGCCCGCAAGTGCATTGGCAGGGGCCGTGGGCCGCAGACCATGAGGTCCCGCTCTGTGATCTGGCCCCGAGAGGGCCGCGCCAGGTTCGCGGCGGCCACCACGAGGCGGCTCAGCGTGCACGGCCTGCTGGAGATGGCCGCCGCGGCTGCGCCCGCCCACCCAGGGGCTCGCGGCAATGCTAAGCTGGCGCAGTGGAAGAGGCAGCTGCAGGGCGTGATTGCGGCCCTGGACTTTGACCAGCAGGCGCTCGTCGCGCAGCAGGACCTGCTCGACCTGATGGAGTCGGCGACGACCCCCGGCGGCTGGAAAGCTCCGCGGCCCCCAGCGACTGCTCACCGGCGCCGCACTTACACGCTTGGGGCCGGTGACCTTCGCGGCTGGGCCGATTCCTTGGCCGCCGAGCGCCGGCGCGCTGCGCGGCGTCGGTGAGGAGGCCCCGGAGGCCGATGACCTTCCCGGCTGGGCCGAGGAGCTTCCATGGTCACCGAGCAGCGGCGCGCTGCCTGGCGCTGCCGAGGAGGAGGCGCCTCCTCTCGCGAAGCTACGCAAGGAGCTCGATTGGCGCAGGGCGTGCGACGGGGCGGCCGAGACAGGAGAGCGGCGAGCTTGGTTGGCCTCGGCGGCCCAGGAGGGCGGGCAACATGCCTGCAGGTATGTTAGGAAGAAGCTGGAGGGCGCCGGCGACCTCATGGCGGAGGGCGCGCCCAGTGCCACGCGCCCAGTTAGTGGGTAGCAGGCTGCGCGGCGCGCTTGCCGATTGGCTGCGCCCGTGTATTCGCGGGCGCGCGGGCGATGCTTACCCCTCCGAGTGGGGCGTCGGCGACGAGGCGCCCCCGCCCCTGACGGTGGCGCAGCTGAAAGTCGCACGCGGCAGGTGCACCGAGGCCGCTGGCCTGGGCTAGGACGGGCTCAATCCGAGGGTGCTGCCGCAGCTGGGTGACGAGGCGCTTGACAGGCCCCTCGACATCACTTTGACGTTCGAAGGGCAACCAGGCGCATTCCCAGCCTCCCAGACGCGCATGATCTTCATCGCGAAAGCGGGAGGCGGAGTCCGACCAATTGGGCTCCCGGCGTTGTTCCCGCGCTTGCGGTCCCGGCTTCGGCCGCCGCTGTGCGCGGCCTGGGGGTGGGCCCATGATGATGCCTTCTTTTGGGGTGGATCGACTTTCGCCGGCTGTGACTGGGCTGGCTGCGCCCACAATCTGGCGGCGGGCTTTGGGCGCGAGGTGAGCTTCTCGCCCGCGACGGCGGGCCTGGACCTGCAGCGGTACTACGAGAACGTGAGGCTCCGCCAGCTTCTGGAGGCGGCCAAGGTGCGCCACTTCCCGTTAAAGGTGGTGCGAAGGCTGCGCTGCATCTATGCTGGTTGGAGGGCTGTCCTCTTCGAGGGATGCATCTCCAGTTGCTTCGAGGCGCGGGCGGCAAGGGTGGCGGGCTGCAGCGGCGCCGCGTCGATGGCCCGTCTCCTGCTCCTCGACCCCTTGAGATGGGCGAGCGCGGCGGGCCCGCGTCTCCCTCTGCAACGTGGTAGA
>CAUYUJ010011925.1:138690-151190 GCA_963575745.1 Prorocentrum cordatum | reverse complement strand
AGGATGAGGAACAGGGAAAGAAACATGTCCTCAAAGAGGGGGAGGGGACTCCTCCTCCTCTTCGTCCTCCTCCTCCTCCTCATCCTCCTCCTCCCCCTCCCCCTCCACCTCCCCCTCCCCCTCCTCCTCCTCCTCCTCCTCCTCCTCCTCCTCTTCGCCCTCGTCCAGGATCGAGGTTCGGAGGCCGAGGTGATCGTATTTTTATTCATTATTTTGCCGATCGGCGCGGGCCCTCGCACCCCCCCTCCCCCCCCCATGGAGTAGATCTTGGCTGTTTTTTGGCGCATGTTTCGAGCGGGTGGAGTCTCCCCTGCAGGATGCACCGTTGCAAACAGACGCCATTAAGCAGGGGTCCAGAGCCAGACCCCCCCCCTCCCCCCCCCCGTCCGCCCAAAGTCGAAACGCCGAATAAAAAAACGCTCACGAGGCCGCCCGTGCCTTTTTTGCACGCGCTGCCCGGCGTTGCCGGAGAGGGCTCCTTGCCGCCACTGCTGGGTCCCCGCCCGAGCAGCCTCAGCAGCGGCCCGTCTCCTGCGCCATTTTTTGGCCCCCTGGAGGCCTTGGCATCGCTCGGACGTGTGCATGTTTTTCTCGGCGAGGACCCTTTCGAGGACTATCCTCGACCATCCGGCAAACAAAGCACGCGCAAAACCGACAAATGCACGGGGAATGGACGTCCGAACGATGGCAAGAGGCTGGTGTCGGTCCCGCTGACAGCAGGCAGACAGGCTCAGGACGAGAGGCCAGCTGCGGCGAAGGGCCGAGAGGTGTAAGGACCCGCGTCCGGAACAAAAATCTAGCCGCGCGATGCCGGGGTCCGGTGACCTCTCCTTCTCCTGCCCCTCTCTCTCTCTACAACCTGCGCGTCTCCAATGCAATCTCCTCTCCTCCCTCCGCCCCCCCCCTCCCTCCCCTGTGCATCGACTTCTCCCCTCCCCATCCCCTCCCCACGTCCGCAGCAGCCCAGGTCACCCGAGGGGGGTCCAAGAGGACCGCCCCCGGCGCCGCCCGTCGGACCGTTTGGGGGTTTGGGGTCCAAGCGGGGCTCCTGGTTTCTGGGCTGATCCTCGGAACCTACCCGGATATGATTGTAGCCTCGGTCGCCCGCGGGCGGGCGCGATGATGATCACAGAAACGTCCTCGGGGCTGGTGGCGCGAGACCGCGAGCAGCAGGAGCGCGCCTCCGCCCGCGCCCGGCGCGGCGCGGCGCCGCGAGCCCCGTCGACACGCGCAGCCGTTCGGGCCCGAGCACCGCCGCGCAGCGCGGGCCCCAGGCCGCCAGCGGCCCGCTCGCACCCCTGCCCTCCTTGCACCCTGGCCCGCCAGGCCCGCAAGCGCGCGCCAGCGGCCCACCCTGCCGCCCCGCTCGCGCAGGCGCGCGCCCGCGGCCCGCCAGGCCGCCCGGCCGCCCGGCCCCGCGGGCGGCCAGCCAGCGGCCCTCCAGGCAAAGACGCCCCGCTCGGCCGGTGCCGCGCGCGGCGGCCGCTGGGCGCACGGCTGTCGGCCGGCAGAGCCGCGCGCGGCTGCCTGCGGCGGCTGCCGCTGTCGGCTCGCAGCGGCTGCGCGGCTGCGGGCGGGCGGCGCCGCCGCACAGGGCGGCGCCCCAGCAGAAGCGGCGTGCGCGGCCGTTCGGCGAGCGGTCGACGAGTCGGAGTGCGGGAGCGGCGGCCCCGGTGCTCCGTCTCGCCGCGCCGCCGCGGAATGGCGAGGCTGTTTTCGGAGATCTTCCTGCCAGGGGGCTGCGGGGACGTGGTGCTGCAGCTGGAGGACAGCCAGGAGCGTCGCCGCGGAGAGAGGGGATGGGGCCTTCCTGGTGTCCTTGGGCAGCGAGTGCGCAGCTCAGACCCGCTTTTGGCGTGTGAGCGGACGTAGGTGGGGCACCGAATGTGGGAGCGGGCGACTTGGTTGCCAACGGGGTTCCTGGCGCAACCCATGGCGGGTCTTCGGGAGGGGTGCAATATCAGGATTTGAAGCGTTTTTGTTGTGTGGAGGAGGGGGAGGCCTCCTGAAGCTTCCTTGCGGCCACGGCTTGTCGCAGCTCGGGTAACTTGCCAGGATGGGCCCTGGAAGGGTTCTGGGTTCCGCGGTATGGGTTTTGAGTGGAATTTAGTCGGGTATGGGGCGAGGGGGGGGGCGTTCACGAGGGGGCTTCTTAGAAACCCGCCCGCCTTCTCACGAACCTTGCCAGAAACCTCTGGGCCCGTTCTAAGACCCCCTTTTGAATTTTCGGAAGGCTGCCCCACTCGCCCCACCTCCTTTCCGCGAGTCGTCAACAGGAGGGCCCGCACTGCGGGCAGAAGGACGTTGTGAGCCTGCGATGTCACTCGCTGGTCTTGACTCAGCACCCATACTTCTACAAGATGCTGAGCAGTGCATCCGCGGAGGGGATCACCCGTGAGATTCACATCTCGGAGCCCAAGGACGAATTCATGGAATTGCTTCGGTTTGTGTACACGAACCAGCTAGACATAGACAGGACCAATGTTGTGGGCCTCCTGACGCTTGCGGACAAGTATTGCATTGATGACGTGTTGGATCTTTGCTTGAAGTACATCAAGGAGCATTTCGATGCAGACATGTTCTTCCAATTTTGCACGTTCACCTCTTTGAATTCAGCTTATTTCGAGAAGCTGAAAGAGCAGCTGATGAGCGCCCTCCATCAGAGGCGGAACATGTGTCTGATTGCAGAGGACGAGAGATGGCAGGAGCTCCCAGTGGCTTTGGTGGAGGCGATCCTCTCGCAGGACGACCTGCCCATCTAACTGCCTGTGGCACTCCTCACCACCGTGCCAGCGCAGCGTCGAAATGCATGCAGCATGGCTCTACCGGTTCGAGGTAGGATCAAGGATCGATGGATCGAGGTAGGTTTCGAGAATCCAGGTTTCGAGGATCGAGGATCGAGGCCTTGGGATCGAGGATCGAGAATCGAGCAGAACCGTCCTGTGGCCGTCTGGGAAGCGTCTCTGCGATGCTTTGGCGCGGCGTGGCTGCAGTGCTGCATGGTAGTCGCGCCGCCTCTTCGGACGCAAGGGGCGTTCCAGAAACGGCCTCGCTTTCGAGAGTCGAAGGAGTTAACACCTCGTCCTCGGCAGAAAGCGGCGGAAGGCTGGCGGAAGGCGGCGGAAGTAAATGAGGGCGCCTCCTCCAGCGGAAGCCGGCTGAGGGCCTTTGGAAGCTGACGGATGTTTTGGTTTGTCAGGGTTTCCAGAACATCCCACGTGGGCTTTCTTGGAGCTCTCCTCAATGGTCTCTTGGGAATTTCTTCATGGTCTCTTGGCTCTTAGGTGCTTGTTGGGGGTCTTGGCGGCGCCGTCTTGGACGCTATGATTGGTTCCGCCGAGCTCTCCCGGAGAGACTCCGTAGATTCATCTTGGGGCTGTCTAGTCGGGTCTCGGGTCCGTTTTCAGTCCTCGTCGGAGCTGCCTGTCTTGGGCCGTCTTGGGGTGTGCTTGGTCAATGTTTGGGCCTGGTAATCGTGAGGCCTGGTAATCGTGAGGCCGTCTTGAGGCTCTGTGAAGTTTGCCGCTGGCCGTCTTCGGCTGAAAAACATTGGAGCTCAGCTGCCTCGATACGCCCGTTCTGACACTCAACACGTGCCGTGTTCAAAACGTCTGTGTTAACACGCTGCGTGTTGGCTCTGCACGTGTTGGTCCACGTTTTGGCGAACGTATCGCATCATACCTGAACGGAAACAACAATGGCAGCCCAAAAGAGAGGCCGGTAGTACAAAACGGAACCGAATTGAAGCCGGCGCGATCGAAAATCCCCAACAACTAAGACACGGACCCCCGAACGGACAAAAACGACGTCGGCCTTGAAAACGCATGAACAAGCATTTACAGAGTTTAATACTATCGAAGACGCCTACGGCGAATCACCGCCGCCCCCTGCCTTTTGGAATCGCCCATGTGGCCGAGCGTTGTGGCAAGAGCTCTGCCGACCCATCGGACCATGTGTTCCCCCAGCCGTTGTGGAACCCCTTCGGGGAACACTTGGGGGAGGATGGCGAGGAAGATCAGGATGATGATGCTGATGATGATGATGGTGATGATGATGCTGATGCTGATGCTGATGCTGTTGCTGATGATGCTGATGATGTTGATGATGCATATGATGAATATGATGATGATGATGATGATGATGATGATGATGATGATGAAGCTGATGTAGATGCTGATGATGTTGCTGATGATGATGCTGATGCTGATGATGATGGTGGTGGTGGTGATGATGATGCTGATGATGATGATGAGGATGAGGATGAGGATGGGGATGAGGATGAGGATGATGATGATGACGATGATGATGGTGATGGTGATGGTGATGGTGATGGTGATGATGATGATGATGATGATGATGGTGGTGGTGGTGGTGGTGATGACGATGACGATGACGATGACGATGACGATGATGATGATGATGATGATGATGATGCTGATGCTGATGCTGATGCTGATGCTGATGCTGATGATGATGATGATGATGATGATGATGAGATGATGATGATGATGATGATGATGATGATGATATGAGGAGGAGGAGGAGGAGGAGGAGGGAGGAGGAGGAGGAGGAGGAGGAGGAGGAAACAGGAGGAGAGGAGGAAACAGGAGGAGGAAGCAAGAGAAGGAGGAGGAGAAGGAGGAGGAGGAGGAGGAGCAGGGAGGAGGAGGAGGAGGAGGAGGAGGAGGAGGAGGAGGAGGAGGAGGAGGAGGAGGGAAGGGAAAAGGAGGCTGCTTGTGAGCCTCTCGGGACACCCTTGGGGCCTCTTGGGAGCTTCCTGGGAGCCTTTTGGGAACCTCGTGAGGGCCTCCTTTGGGTCTCTGCGGGGCCTTTGGGGGCTTCTTGGAGGCCTCTTTGGCCGTCTCAGGACGTTCCTGGCCCGTCTGACGCCGTCGGAAGCCGTCCTGGGGGCCTCTCTGAACCGACTTGGGGCTCTCTTGGAGCGATTCAGGGCCGTGTGAGGTCATCTTTGGCGTCTTGGAGGCCTCTTGGGGCCTTCTAGGGGCCGTCTTGGGGGCCTCTTTGGCCGTCATGGGGCCATCTTGGAGGCATCTTGGGCGATCTTGTGGCGACCTTGAGGGCCTCTTGGGCCGTCGGAAGGCCGAAAAGAAGCAAATGCCCAAGTCCTTCACAAACCGGAGGAACATCTGTGATTTTGGCCTCTTCGTGCCCTGGATGACCTCTCGGAGACCTCTTGGCCCGTCTCGGAGGCCTCTTGGAGGCCTCTGGGACAGTCTTGGATTATCTTGGGCTGTCTTGGTGGCTTCTTGGGCGGACTTGGAGAAATCTTGGACTCTTGTGGGCCGTCTTGGAGGCCATATTGGACCATCTTGGGCGATTTTGGAGGCCACGACTTGGCCGTCTTGGACGCCACCCACGGCCCGAAACCACACGCCCTGTACAATTTCGGCGGCTTCCCGGGTGGCAGGCGCGATGGACCGACGCCCCGGGGGGAGCTTTTACGAGAAAGGAGCGAAGACCAATGGCCGTATGGTTCAGCACGCCGAGCACCCCTGTGATAGATCAACAGGGGGCGTCGGATCGAAGACGCCTACGGCGAATCACCGCCGCCCCCCTGCCTTTGGGAATCGCCCATGTGGCCGAGCGTTGTGGCTAGAGCTCTGCCGACCTATCGGACCATGTGTTCCCCCAACCGTTGTGGAAACCCTTCGGGGAACACTTGGGGGAGGATGGCGGGGAAGACTAGGAGGAGGAGGAGGAGGAGGAGGAGGAGGAGGAGGAGGAGGAGGAGGAGGAGGAGGGGGCCTCTTGGGAGCCTCTTGGGAGCCTCAGGGGGCACTCTTGGGGCCTCCAGAGAGCTTCCTGGGAGCCTCTTGGAGGCATTTTGGGGGCCTCCTTTGGGCCTCTTCGGGGCCTTTGGGGGGCTTTTCGGGGGCCTCTTTGGCCATCTTGGTGGGCTCCTGGCCCGTCTGACGCCGTCGGAAGCCGTCTTGGGGGCCTCTCTGGGCCGACTTGGGGCCCTCTTGGGGTGCCCCAGTGCAGTCTTGGAGGAAATATTGGGCGTTTTGGAGGCCTCTTACATCCCCAGGACGAAAGTTGTTTCCTCTTGTGCCCAGAACGACGGCTTGACGTCTTGAGCAGACTCGCGTGAGATAACCGCCGTCGGATCCCGTGAAGTTCGCGCAGATCCAATTGTGGTTTTGGCGTCTGCTTCGGTGGATCCGAATTCCGTCCGCGCGGATCCGATTTCGGATTTGCTGGATCCGTGTTCGGCCGTATTTGTTACGGCGGATCCGATGTTTAGCCTGTTTAATTGAATTTATATGATTAGGTTAAACCGGGGAGCCAGCAGTAATCGGATCCGCGGACCCCGGAACCCGCCCGTGTTAAGATTATACGGGGGAAAGGGGGTTCGGTTATTAAATTCCAACTCGTCATCGCCATTTGCACCTCAAGAGGAAAATCTTTTTTCGTCCTGTGTAAGTAGGCCGTCTTCGGGCCCGACTCCTGGGGCGGTCTTGGGGGCCTCTTGGGCCGTTCTGGGGCCATCTTGGCGGCCTCTTGGGCGATCTTGGGACGATGTTTGGAGGCTCTTGGGCCGTCTCGGGCCGTCGGAAAGCGGAACAAAAAGCAAATGCCCAAATCCTTCAAACACTTCAGGAAATTCAATGATTGGGGCATCTTCGGGCTTTCCTGGAGGACCTCTTTCTTGGAGACTTCTTGGGCCGTCCTGGAGGCCTCTTGGAGGCCTCTGAGGCCGTCTTCGGACTTCTTGAGGCCGTCTAAGGCCGCCTGGGGTGCACTTTGGGCTGTCTTGGATACATCTTGGGGCCATCTTGGCCGTCTTGGAGGCCATCTTGGCCGTCTTGGAGGCATCTTGGACGCCATCTTGGCCGTCTTGAAGACGATTGGGCAACCATCCGGGCATTTAGAGCACCCTTCCAGGTCCTTCCGGGTGGCCCGCAGGACGGGCTGACGCCCCAGGGGAGAGCTCTCTTGGAGAAAGAAGCAAAACTAAAATCGGTAGCGAAAAACAAAACAACTAAAATCGGTAGCGTCTAGCACGCCGGATACCCCTGCGACAAGCACTGGGCGGCGGATCGAAGACGCCTACGGCGAATCACCGCCGCCCCCTGCCTTTGGGAAGCGCCTATGTGGCCGAACGTTGAGGCCAGACCTGCCAAGCTATCGGACCATGTGTTCCCCCAACCGTTGTGGAAACCCTTCGGGGAACACGTGGGCATCTTGAAGATCATCTTGGCCGCCTGGAGGCCATTTTGACCGTTTCGGGCCTTGAAGGACGTCTTGGAGGGCTCTTGGGCCGTCTTGGAGGCCATCTTGGAGGCCATCTTGAGCGTCTTGGAGGCCTCTTGGGCCGTCTTGGGGGCCTCTTGGGGCCGTCTTGGGCTTCTTGGGCGATCTTTGGGGGCTCTTGGGCCGTCGGAAGGCCGTCGGAAGGCCGAAGCAAAGCAAATGCCACAGTCCTTCAAAAGCTCATGCGAAATCAATATTTTGGCCTCTGCTGGCCTTCCTGGAGGCCCTCTTGGAGGCCTCTTGGGCCGTCTTGGGCCATCTTAGTGCCATCTTCTGCCATCTTGGTGGGCCCCTGGCCCGTCCGACGCCTTCGGAAGCCGTTTGGGGGGGCCTCTCTGAGCCGACTTGGGGCCCTCTTGGAATGCTCCAGGGCCGTCTTGGAGGCCATCCTAGGCCGTCTTGGGGACCTCTTGGGGCCGTCTTGGGGGCCTCTTGGGCCGTTCTGGGGCCATCTTGGAGGCATCTTGGGCAATCTTTGGGCGATCTTTGGGGGCTCCTGGGCCGTCGGAAGGCCAACACAAAGCAGATGCCACACTCCGTCAAACACCTTAGGGAGAATGACTGTTGTTGGCCTTTTCTGGCCTTCCTGGAGGCCCTCTTGGAGGCCTCTTGGGCCGTCTTGGGCCAGCTTCGAGCCAACTTCGGCCATCTTGGTGGGCTCCTGGCCCGTCTGACGCCGTCGGAAGCCGTTTGGGGGGCCTTTCTGTGCCGACTTAGGGCACTCTTGGGGTGCTCCAGGGCCGTCTGAGAGGCCATCTTGGGCGTCTTGGAGAACTCTTCGGTCGTCTTTGTGCCTTCTTGGGGCCGTCTTGGGGCCCTCTTCGGCAGTCCTGAGGCCATCTTAGAGGCCTCTTGGGCGCTCTGGGGGCGATCTTGGGGGCCTCTTGGGCCGTCTTGGGTCGTCGGTAACCCGAAAAGGAGCAAATAATAAAAAACTTTTAGAACCGAAGGAAAACCAATAATTTTGGCCTCTTCGGGCCCTGGAGGACCTCTTGGAGGCCTCTTGGGCCGTCTTGGAGGCCTCTGGGGGGCCTCTTGGGCCGTCTTGGACTCTCTTGGGCCGTCTTGGAGGCCGGCTTGCACCATCTTGGGCGAACTTGGAGGTCATTTTGGACCATCTTGGAGGCCATCTTGGGCCAACGTGGCCATCTTGGCGCCATCTTGAGCCATCTTGGAGGATTTTTTTCCGGATTGAGCACCTTCCCGGGACCCCGGCGGGACGCGCAGGAGCCCCAGGGGTAGTTCTTTGCGAAAAGAACCAAAACCAAACGCCAGGCACCCCTGCGATGAATCGGCAGGGGGCGGCGGATCGAAGACTCCTACGGCGAATCACCGCCGCCCCCCGCCTTCTAGAATCGCCCATGTGGCCGAGCGTTATGGCAAAAGCTCTGCCAAGTTATCGGACCATGAGTTCCCCAAACCGTTGTGGAAACCCTTCGGGGAACACTTGGGGGAGGATGGCGGGAAAGATCAAGAGGAGGCGGAGGAGGAGGAGGAGGAGGAGGAGGAGGAGGAGGAGGAGGAGGAGGAGGAGGAGGAGGAGGAGGAGGAGGAGGTGGTGGAGGAGGAGGAGGAGGAGGAGGAGGAGGGGAGCATCTTGGGAGCCTCTGGGGACACTCTTGGGGCCTCCTGGGAATTTCCTGGGAGCCTCTTGGACCTTTGGGGGCTTCTCTGGGGCCTCTTTGGCCGTCTTGGTTGGCTCCTGGCCCGTCAGAAGCCGTCTTGGGCGCCTCTCTGGGCCGACTTGGGGCTTTCTTGGGGTGCTCCAGGGCCGTCTTGGAGGCCATCTTGAGCGTCTTGGAGGCCTCTTGGGCCGTCTTGGGGGCCTCTTGGGGCCGTCTTGGGGGCCTCTTGGGCCGTTCTGTGGCCATACTGGAGACCTCTTGGGCCATCTTTGGGGCTCTTGGGCCGTCTCGGTCCGTCGGAAGGCCAAACAAAAAGCTTCAACAACTCATGCGAAATCAATGATTTTGGCCTCTGTCGGCCTTCCTGGAGGCCCTCTTGGAGGCCTCTTGGGCCGTCTTGGGCCATCTTCGGCCGTCTTGGTGGGCTCCTGGCCCGTCTGACGCCGTCGGAAGCCGTTTGGGGGGCCTCTCTGGGCCGACTTGGGGTTCTCTTGGAATGCTCCAGGGCCGTCTTGTCGGCCATCTTGGGCGTCTTGGAGGCCTCCTGGGTCGTCTTGGAGGCTTGAAGCCGTCTCGGGGGCCCTCTTGGGCCGTTCTGGGGCCATCTTGGAGGCCTCCTGGGGCGATCTTGGGGCGATCTTTGGGGGCTCTTGGGCCGTCTCGGGCCGTCGGAAGGCCGAAAAGAAGCAAATGCCAAAATCCTTATAAAACAAAACCTTGGGAAAATCAATGAGTTTAGCCTCTGCTGCTGGCCTTCCTGGAGGCCTTCTTGGAGGCCTCTTGGGCCATCTTGGGCCAGCTTCGAGCCAACTTCGGCCATCTTGGTGGGCTCTTGGCCCGTCTGACGCCGTCGGAAGCCGTTTGGGGGGCCTTTTCTGTGCCGACTTGGGGCCCTCTTGGGGTGCTCCAGGGCCGTCTTGTAGGCCATCTTGGGCGTCTTGGAGGCCTCTTCGGTCGTCTTTGTGCCTTCTTGGGGCCGTCTTGGGGGCCTCTTAGGCAGTCCTGAGGCCATCTTGGAGGCCTCTTCGGCGCTCTGGGGGCGATCGTGGAGGCCTCTTGGGCCGTCTTGGGTCGTCGGAAACCCGAAAAGGAGCAAATGCCAAAATCCTTCAAAAACGCTAGGTAAACCACTGATTTTGGCCTCTTCGGGCCCTCCTGGAGGACCTCTTGGAAGCCTTTTGGAGGCCTTTTGTAGGCCTCTGAGGCCGTCTTGGGCCATCTTGATGCCATTTGAGGCTGTCTTGAGTGCATCTTGGGCCGTCTTGGAGGCATCTTGGAGCCATCGTTGCCGTCTTGGAGGCCATCTTAGCCGTCTTGGAGGCATCTTGGAGGCCATCTTGGGCCATCTTGAGCGAACAATTAGGGAATTGAACTCCTCGAAGATCGTTCCGGGACCCCAGCGGGACGTGCCGGAGCCCCAGGGCGAGTTCTTTTGGAAAATAACCAAAACCAAAACCAAAAGGGTTCAGCACGCCAGGCACCCCTGTGTTGAATCAACAGGGGGCGGCGGATGACGGAAAGCGCGCGTAGTGTGCGATCCGCTAGTCGGAGGAAATTAAACTAGGGTGAGTTTGAGGGGGGTGGCATCTGCATTGTAGGGCCTATTGGCCCGCCCTTTTCCCTGTTGACGGAGCCCTGAGCAGGGAAAATCGGGGTGCTTTACTGGCCCGCCCGTTTCCCTGTTAACGGACCTGTTAACGGACCGTTAACAGGGAAATTGCACGCTCGGGCACCCCTTTTCTTTGTTAACGGAGCCCTGAACATGGAACATCTGATGCTTAACAGGGAAAACCGGGTGCTTGACAGGGAAAATCGAGTGCTTAACAGGGAAAATCTGTGTTTCGGGCAAGAACGGCCCGATACAGCTCCAGGGCCCCCCGAGATTGTGCCATGACGGACCGAGAGGCTCCCAAGATGACCTGAGGACGGCCCAAAAGGGCCCCAAGACGGCCTACGAGAGCCTCCAGACGGCCCAAGGAGGGCCTGGGAGAGGCCCAAGATGCTTCCAAGAGACAGCATGTCGTCGTCATCATCATCAACAGTATTATCATAATATTAATTCGTACTTTATCGCACTCTAGTGCCTTCTCAAGATACCGTCACGCCCTAGTTCCCCCTGAAGAGACCTCCTGCGGCTTCTAGATCGCCCTAGAGGGCGCCCAATGTGCCACCAAGATGCCCCAAGAGAGCCTCCAGACGGGGAGACAGAAAGAATGAACGGGCAAGCCAGCGACATCTCGCGCTCTGAGAGTAAATGCGTTTTCCGTCACCGTGCCAAGCAGGTCTAATGTCCTTCGGCCCATCCCGCCACCGTGCCTGGGTTGTGGCGTTCTAAGGCTACCTTGGGCATCTTGGAAAGCTCCTCGGCCGTCTCGGCGGCTTCCTGGGCCCTCCCGGGACCTTTTAGGGGCCCTCTGCGCCTATTTTGGGACCCTGCTGGGCGGGGTCACCGCCCCAGAGGCCCACGCCACACACCGCAGTACCGCCCAAAGAGGGCACGGTAGCGCATGGGAAACCAGGCTTCCGGGCCCTGATAGGATTTTTGAACCGTGGAACCCGTCAGGGCTGCAGGAGCCTTAGGGCACTCCACTACGTCCTGAAGGCACGGTGGCGGATCATCCAAGTGCCCAGGAACGGGTACAGTCGGCTTTGAATAGTAGGTCGACCTTGCCAAATCAAGAGCGCTCCCTCCCCAAGCGAACTCGACTGCTTTGGCACCGCGCAGGTAGTCGACTAGACAGAGTGACCTTTCGAGAGAATGACCCTGGGTGTGGACCCACTGGGGCCCCCCGATCGCCGAACGCGATGCGATGGTAGCGTCTTGCGCGCTTGTGTGTTGGGCCCCCCGCGGCCCCCCAGAAGCCGCGCACCAAAGGTCCCCCCCACCCAACGGTCACTCTTCCGCGTCGCCGAGGGAGGGTGCCGGAGCGCGCCACTCTCGCACGGGATGCCGCAGCCACGCGCCAGCCGGGAGGGCGCCGCATGCCTGCACCGACCGCGGCCCCCCGCCTGCCCAGCTCCCGTCTGGGTGGCACGGGGGTGCCGTCGGCAAGCGTCGGCCGGGTCTCTGACGCCAGACGCCTCCCTCCGAGGCGGGGGTGTATCCGGGACCACCGCCTGGGGGATCGATCTCCGCGGACTTCCAGAGGCGGTGGACATTGATAGATTCGAATCCCAGGGCGCCAAACTACATCTATATCCAGCGCCCGCTGGGGCACCAGGACGTCGGTTCCCAGGCGGTGGATGTGGACAAGTCCCCTTCTCGCACTCCCTCCTCCGGACGGGCTGTGACTGCGGCTCCCCGCCGCAGTTGGCGGGACGCTCGAGGGAATTCGGACGGTCGTAGAATCAAGATATATCTGCTCGCAGAGCGTGCTGGAGCGCTCTGAAACGGCCGTGGCGCCCGATACCATCCTTCAAACCCGCGGATTCTCAGAGATTTCCGATTTGTATCGGTCCGGTTTTTGTCTCGATTCTGCTTTCGTCTTAGTGGTACGCTCGAAGGAACTTATTGTTGCCTGGGCTTTCGATGCTGGGGCTGTCCCTAGAAATCTACAGCTGATCTTTTCTCGGGGGCGTCCAAGCGGGGGGTGATGACTA
>CAUYUJ010011925.1:82500-138590 GCA_963575745.1 Prorocentrum cordatum | reverse complement strand
GGAGGAGGAGGAGGACGAGGAGGAGGAGGAGGAGGAGGAGGAGGAGAAGGTTGAGGAGAAAACACCAATGCACCTGTATGTGTGGCCTCACGCGCGCATTGATCTCCGTGCCGCTCCGAGCGGGGGCCTTGGCGCGCCAGTCTTGGCCTCAGTCAGCCCCTGCTGCCGCTCGCTCAGCGAAGCCGCCCAGACATCCGACGCCTGAGGTAAAATCAGGACGGGGCTATGGTTCGGAACTTTGGCTTAGCGTGTCGCTCCGCTGGTTCTTGCCCACCACGCTTCGGCGCGACACGCTATGCTCGTCTCCCTTTCTGAGCGTCGACGTCCTGTGCTTTGCCCAGCCTCCCGTCCCGCGGAGCGGAGCGACACGCGATCCGCTTGCTGGGCATGGTGTGCCGCCGGGCCCGCCGCGGCGACTCGCTGTCCCAAAGTTCTCCCCGACCCTCGTTCCCTGTTTTTCGCAGCTGGGCGGCCCTCGCCGGGCCCGGGGGGCGTCAAGAAACGGCTCGGGGTGAAGAGCCGGCCCAAGAGGTCAGGACTTCAGAGGCCCCACATCGGAACAAGAACAAGACATCGGAGGTCTGGGCACCACGCTTCAAGTCAACTTTTAACCAGGGTGTCTCGCCACTGCTCGAGTGGCCGATCCCCTACTCGAGCTGCAGCGGGCACCGAGAGCTTGGCTCTGGTGGTGCGCGGCGTCCCTTCTCGGCTCCCGGCGTGGATATGCAGAGGGTCCCCGACAGGCGAAAGGCGTCCGACTCCCACCAGTTTCGTGCACTCCCACCGCTCCCCACTCTTCGTTTCCAGGTGGCTCCATTCTAGGCCTCCCAGATGGGGTCCGAGTAGATGGGGTCGGAGGATCGCGCCGCATCGCCGAGGCATCGGGGATGCGGCTCGATGTGGAGCCCGATTTTCCCCACGCCGACGGCGCCGATGCATCGTCGACGTCGCCGAATCATCGCCGATGCGGCGCGATCCTTCGACCCCACCTGCTCCGATCCCATCCTGGAGGCCTCTATCCACGGAGGGCCCGAAGGGTTTCCAAGAGGGTCCCCGAGGCCCGCGGGAGCCCCCTGCCCTGCCTCTCCTGCTGCGGCCTCCTCTGCCTTCCCCTCCTGCTGATGACAGATGGTCTTGCTTTGGGGTCCCTCTGGTTTGTTGAAAGGGCCCCCCTGCTCTGAACTCGTTTGGGCATGCCCAAGGCGGCCATGACCAAAAAGGCCATACCCGGAACGACTGCTCCAAACTCGTGTCTAGAGATGCCCGAAAGCATAGATTTAAAGGATGCCAGCGTGCACATCTTACGCGCGCCCAGCGACCCCACGCGCCCGCCTTGCGCACGCAGGCCCAGTTTGGCCCCCCAGAGTTTTCAACTAATCAAAGGGAAGCCAAGGTGTCCTTCACCTCGTCCTGATCCTCTTCGTCGTCGTGGTGCCGAGCTGAGCGCACACCAGACAGATCCTCGCCGTCGTCGTCTTCCACACTTCAACACTCGTCGTCGTCGTCGTCGTCCTTGTCGTCGTCGTCGCCGCGGTCGTCGTCGTCGTCGTCGTCGTCCATGGTATCGAGGTTTTGAGTGGTGCATGCTAGCAATTGATCGAGTCTCGGGACCCCCTGGAACCTCGACGTCTGTAAGAGAAGTGTGACTGCTTTTTTAGTTTATACTCCACACTCGTCGTCGTCGTCGCCGTCGTCGTCGTCGTCGTCGTCGTCGTCGTCGTCGTCGTCGTCGTCGTCGTCGTGGTCGTGGTCGTGGTCGTCGGCGTCGGCGTCGGCGTCGGAGGTGGCGTCAACGTCGGCGTCGGCGTCGGAGTCGTCGTCGTCTTCCGCGTCGTCGTCTTCTTCCTTGTTGCGAGTTCGCTCTTCCTGCTTCTCCTCGCCGGTGCCTCCTGCTTCCGAGCCTGCTCCTGCCCGAACCTGCTCCTGGCGTGACCCGCTCCGCTGTTGCAGCGCGGTCCTCCTCCTCCTCCTCCTCCTCCTCCTCCTCCTCCTCCTCCTGCTCCTCCTCCTCTCCCTCCTCCTCCCCCATATGTGCCCCTGTCTCTGCTACCTCCCCTCCTCCACCTCCTTCCCTTCGTTGCAGCTTTGCGGACGCGGGCTTTGGTGTCCAGACTGGCGCAGCCCTCACCCCCTCAGCGGTTTTCTCCGCTGGGGGGGGGGCGGACACAAGCATGGCATGGACACGATGAACGGGGTATGCCCCGAGGCCAGTGACGCCGAGGGGACGCGGACGCGATAGCGGGGGCAGGAAACCTCCTCAGTGGGTGACCGAGTAGGGGAAGGGGAAGGTCTCCCCCTTGCGGTGTGGGGCGCCTCTGCAGCAGCGGCGGCCCCCAGCGCGGTCGACTCGTGAGCCGGGCTGCAGTACACCTGCTGGCGCTCTGCCTCCACCTCCTCGCCCTCGCTTCCCGCCATCCACCTGCCGGGCGTGCCCGTGCCACGGGCGCGCGCCAGGGGCGAGGAGTGGGGCGGAAGGCAGGCGAGGATGATTGCGTAAAGGGGGGGGGGGAGGGATATGAGAGTATAAGAGGGTATAACAGCTCTAGGCTCTTCTCGATTCTGCAGTGGCGTGGCCCAGGCCCCTGCGCGCGTGCGGGGCGCCGGTGTGCAAGAACAGGTTTGCCCGTCGGCTCTCCAAGCGGCGGCCCGTGGGCCCCAACTGCAAGACCCCGAGAAGTGCTCACGGGGCGGTCACAATGGGGGAGGTGAAGAGAGTTGCACCTCTTGTGCCCCAACGGGCCCCTTCCGGGGCCCCCCAAAAAGAGCACGGAAGGTGCACGCTTCTCTTCCCCCCCCCCATTTGCCCCCCTGAACCCCTGAACAACGCCCGAAGGAGACAGAAGGGAGGGGGCAAGGTTGGAGTCCAGCAGCTGCGGCCCTCACCTTGAGCGGGACAAGCACAGGAGTCCTCAGGGTGCCGGGACCGCACCGGCTCTGCGGCGGCTCGGGAGCGAACTGCGGGCCTGGGTGCGAGCATGCGGCGCCTCGGCGTGTCGGACCTGTGCAGGGCTCGGGTGGCGGTGGCCGTGGCGCTGCGCTGGAGCGCCACCGGCGCCGGCGCCGCGACCCAATTCGGGAAAGGAGGGGGGACCCAGAGATCGGACGCTCCCCAAAAAGTTGGAGCGGGCGGTCTTTCGCTGATTTCGGCCTCCAGGGGCCCTCGCTGGGCCTCGGGGCCGTCAAAAAACAGTCAGGGACGAAAAACCGGCCCTATAGGGAAGTGGTCCAGACCTCCGGGGCCCACGCATCGAACCAATTGGAGGAGTCGGATGTCTGGGTACGACATCCGCTGCATGCGGCTGGTGTCGGCCCCGCTGCCAGGCGCTTCCCTTGGTGCGTTGGCGCATCTGGCGCTGGGGACGCCGGGAAAGCTGGCTGCTTGAGCTGGTCCGTTAACGCCTCTTTTGCTTCCGTCCGCGTGTCGCTCCGCTTGTGCTGGCCCACTGCGCTTCGGTGCGACACGCTACATCCACTGCACGGTCCCCAGGCGTCAACGTCCCGAATTTTTCTGAGCCTCCCACCCCGCAGAGCGGAGCGACACGCTACCCGTTCGCAGGGCATAGCGTGTCGCCTGGGTCGCCGTGGCGACACGCTATCCAGAACTTCCCGACCGCAGTCAAATTCAACTGACTACCTACCAGACCACCCCGACCAAACCCGAAGACCCAAATTTCGGGTTGGGGGGGTACGGGTTCCACATGTTTTTTTCGGTGTCCCTCGATTGGTGGGACCCCAGTCTGTCAATAACGGCGTCGAAAGGAGAAGTCGTTTCCACTACTGGGGGGCTCTAAAGACCTGGGAGCGCAGCTCGGCAGGTATACCGAGAAGTTATGTTGCATCTTCGGGGGACATCGGCTGTCCCCCACATTGGTGTCTTCTCTTGTGCCCGACGCGGGCTCGATCGGACTCGACGCGGATTTGGCGTGGAGCCGACGCGGATTCGACACGATCTGACACGGATTCGGCGAGTCCAACATGGATTCGGCACGGGCTTGGTGCGGATAGGGCCGCGACGGGACAGACAAGGCCCTCTGAGGATGCAACACAAGAGAAGCGGGTGGGACAATGTGACAATGCAGCAGTGTACCTCCGCCTCCAGCCCCTTCCTCTCAACCCCAGCCCGTACCCGTGCCACCAGAGGAGGGAGGGAGCAGGTTTGCGAGAGGAGCGGGGGGGGGCGGGCATGCCAGGGGCGAGGGAAAGGCTGGTAGAGATGGCCTGCTCAGGTCTTCGGGTCGCCTGATGGTTGGCACGACCATGGCGTTGGCCGCGTTGGGGTGGCCATTATGGCGGCCACTAGCTGTCGAGGAAAGCCGTCGGCTGGGTATAGGTGGGGTGCATACCCTCCCGCCGCGCAAGACGGTTCGACGCCTCGGTGCACTGAAGCATCATGTGCTGCTGTGCCCGTTGAGACCAGCCTCAGCTGGCAGAGCGAGTCTATGATGTCCACTTCCCTCGTGTGCTCCTGAAGGAACCGATCGTTTAGCCTCAACTGGTGGGAGATGTCGGTCAGCCGCGCGAGACGGGCCACCTCGGGGTCAGCGAGCTTGGCCAGCGTCGCCGGCTGCAGCTCTTTCTCCGCAGCGGTCGTCCTCGCCCATCGCCTCCTCGTTTTCGCCAGGCCCGCTCGTGGTCTCTGTGGCCTGCGGGCCTCCGCCGGGGCAGCAGCCGCACGGCCGCGCTCTGGGTCTGGGCGCCTGCTCTCGTCGGTGGCAGGATCCCCGTTGGCGCTGGCCCCCGGCGCTGCCTGCCTGGCCTCGGCGGGCGCGCGTGTGTGTCGGGGCCCCCCGCCGCTCCTCCCGAGGCGGGGCTGCCGCGCCGCGGAGCCCGAGGGCCGATGGGGCCACAGGGGGGCCCCCGCTGCTGGAGCCCCGGGCGGCAGCCGGCGCCCGGTCGCCTTCGGGGGCGGCAACCCTGACCTTGCAGAGAGCTATTTT
Organism: Prorocentrum cordatum; assembly: GCA_963575745.1. Taxonomy (NCBI): domain Eukaryota; class Dinophyceae; order Prorocentrales; family Prorocentraceae; genus Prorocentrum; species Prorocentrum cordatum. The sequence continues at coordinate 133,653 of CAUYUJ010011925.1, read as the reverse complement.
TTAGCACTGGAGACCTAAAAACCTAAAAAGCTGAGCGAAACAGCCTAAAACCAAGACGTAGAATAGCTTTGGGATAGGTTTTTAAGTCGGGTGCTATTTCTTAGCCCTCCTGGAAGGTCAGGGAAAGAGGGGGGTGATGACTGGGCGGGGGTGAATCTCATGGTGGGGGCCATGATATTTCCCCAGATTTCATGGCGCTCGTTCTGATTGCCATACGTCCCTGGCCCCCCTCCTGGGCCTCGCACATGGCGCCGGCCATGATTTGCGCCCCCCCCCCCCCCCCTTTTGGACGCCCCCCTCTTGGCCGGCCCCGACGCCTGGCTGCGCCTCTGGTGCTCGTGGCATCTCGGCGGAGGCATCTTTGGCAGCCGGTGGTGCATCCTTCGCGACGGTGGTCTCGGGCGCACGAGGCTCTTTGCCCTTGCTGGTGTCGAGGAGCAGCGTAGTGCCACAGGGGCACACGATGGATGCCGGTAACAGCAAGAGCGTGGGCGGTGGCGCCGTCGTCGATTGGCCAGGTGTCGCAGCGGGAGCAAATGGGTGGCCTCTGTCCGTAGGGTGGGAGTCTCCTGGTGGATCGTCTCCTCCTCCTGCTGCCAATCATGCTGATTGGCGTGCAAATGGTGCCAGCTCTTGTCGTGCCAGTCGCGCTGGGCCTTGGTGACAGAGTTCAGAACCATGGCGCCGTGGGCGAGTACGGTGTCCTAAGAGGTACCGGGTGGTGACGTTCTGGCGTGTCGCGCTAGCGACTTTCCCCCCAATCGGCTTGCGCCGCGCGCAATTGTCTCGCAGTGGTTGCGGTGTATTCTCGCATCGATGCGGTGTCTGCTCGTAGCTCGTGTTCTTCTGGCGGCGGCGGCGCGGCAAGTTGCGCGGTGCATCGCATGCTCTGCGCAGTGGCCTTGGGTGCAACTGTTCGGCGCCATGGCGGGCGCCGCGCCTGCCTTGTCGCCACCCCCGAGGGCCGAATCGTGAGGCCCACGCCCCCAGAAGGCAACGGCTTTCTTCTTCTCCCTCTCGACCTCCATCTCCTCCACCTTCTTGTTTCTACTGCCCCCTCTTCTCTACATTCTCACTCTCCTCCTCCTCCTCCTCGTCCTCCGCCTCCTCCTCCTCCTCCTCGGCTTACGAGTGTCCGAGGTTGGAGGCCGAGGAGGAAGAGGATGATGATGCTGATGCTGTTGCTGATGATGATGATGATGATGATGATGAGGAGGATGAAGATGAAGATGATGGCGATGGTGATGATGACGATGATGATGTTGATGATAATGATGATGACGATGATGATGATGGCGATGATGATGGTGATGATGGTGATGACCATGGATAATTGATGATGGTGGTGATTATGCTGCTGATGGTGATGGTGATGGTGAGGGTGATGATGATGATGACGAGGAGAAGGATAACAATGATGCTGATCGTGATGATGATGCTGATGCTGATTATGTTGCTGATTTTGATGGTGGTGATGATGGTGGTGGTGGTGATGATGCTGCTGTGCTGCTGTTGATGAGGATCATGAGGAAGAGGATGAGGATAATATGAGGATGAGGATAATGATGATGTTGATGATGATTATGATGATTATGCTGATGATGATGATGATGATGATGATGATGATGATGATGATGATGATGATGATGATGATCGTGGTGGTGGTGATGGTGATGATGATGAAGGTGACGACAATGATGATGATGATGATGATGATGATGATGATGATGATGATGATGATGAGAATGATAATCATGATGATGATGATGATGATGATGATGATGCTGATGATGATACTAATAACGATGATGATGCTGATGCTGATGTTGATGCTGATGCTGATGACGATGGTGAGGATCAGGATCAGGATGAGGAGGAGGAGGATGAGAGGGAGGAGGAGGAGGAGGAGGAGGAGGAGGAGGAGGAGGAGGAGGAGGAGGAGGAGGAGAAGGATGATGAGGAGGAGGAGGAGGATGTGGATTATGATGATGATGATGATGATGATGATGATGATGATGATGATGATGATGATGATGATGATGATGATGATGATGCTGATGCTGATGATGATGATGATGATGATGATGATGATGATGATGATGATGATGATGATGATGATGATGATGAGGAGGAGGAGGAGGAGGAGGAGGAGGAGGCGGAGGAGGAGGAGGAGGAGAAGGTGGAGGAGGAGGTACGTAACCCTTTCTCGCCTCCTCAACCCCCTCGCTGGTCCTCCACCGCCCAGCCCCGCACCGGGAGGCGCGCCGCCGCTGATGATGCAGGGCGGCCCTCCGTTCGGGCGCGCCGGGGGGCGGTGCGGCGCGCGCCCATGAGCCTTGCGGGGCCCCCTCCGAAGTTTGAAGTTCGAGGGTTTCGGACCGCTCCAATGGTGTGATCGCCGGCACAGGAAGTGTTCGACGGTGGATGTGTGCCTGTTTGCCGATGGATGAGGACTGTTCGCTGTGGATCCTGCGCGCCTCTGCTTCCAGTGTACAAGAGGGACGGAGGTGAGCCTCGGGGTTCGAGGCTCGAAGCGCGAGGTTTTCGGACGTTTCCGTCGGTTCCTGGAGGTTGCCCAGTTGGCGGGGGCCTGCAGGCCTTCCAACGTGTTGAAGAGGTCGAGGCAGAATTGGTTTTCGTGCGTTTTCGGACGTTCCTACATGTTTCCAGGCCCCAAGGTGCTTTCCAGCAGTTGCGCCTCGCCGAGAGCGCTCCAGGGTTGCCCAGATCGTCCCAGAACGGCCGCCGGACGCCGCGAACACCACCCAGAATCCAGATACCCGACGACTTTATCAAATCAAGGCGTAGGTTTTGATGACGGAGGCCGCAAAGGAGGAGGAGGAGGAAGAAGAGGAGGAGAAGGAGGAGGAGGAGGTGGAGGAGGAGGAGGAGGAGGAGGAGGAGAGAGAAGAAGAGAGAGGAGGAGGACGAGGAGGAGGACGAGGAGGAGGAGGAGGAGGAGACGATGATGATGGATGATGATGATGATGATGATGATGATGATGATGATGATGATGATGAGATGATGATGATGATGATGATGTTGATGATGATGATCGATGATGATGATGATGATGATGATGATGATGTGATGATGATGATGATGCATGATTGATGATGATGATGATTGATGATGATGATGATGAGGAGGAGGAGGAGGAGGAGGAAGGAGGAGGAGGGGAGAGAAGGAGGAGGAGGAGGAGGAGACGGGGGACGGAGGAGGAGGAGGAGGAGGAAGAGGCGAAGGAGAGAGGGAGGAGGAAGGAGGAGGAGGAGGAGGAGGAGGAGGAAGGAAGACGTGGATAGGGAGGAGGAAGAGGAGAAGGAGGAGGAGGACGAGGAGGAGGGAGAGATGGAGGAGGAAGGAGGAGGAGGAGGAGGAGGAGGAGGAGGAGGTGGAGGAGGTGGAGGAGGAAGGAGGAGGAGGAGGAGGAGGAGGAGGAGGAGGAGGAGGGGAGGAGGAGGAGGAGGAGGAGGAGGAGGGGAGGAGGAGGAGAGGAGGAGGAGGAGGAGGATGACAGTAGGAGGAGGAGGAGGAGGAGGAGGAGGTGGAGGAGGAGGAGGGGAGGAGGAGGAGGAGGAGGAGGAGGAGGAGGAGACGGAGGAGGAGGAGGAGGAGGAGGAGGAAAGGGAGGGAGGAGGCAGAAGGAGGAGGAGGAGGAGGAGGAGGAGGAGGAGGAGGAGACGGAGGAGGAGACGGAGGAGGAGGAGGAGGAGGAGGAGGAGGAGGAGAGGAGGAGGAGGAGGAGGAGGAGGAGGAGGAGGGGGAGGGGGAGGGGGAGAGGGGAGAGGAGGAGCACGAGGAGGTGAGGACGAGGAGGTCGAGGACGAGCAGGAGGAGGACGCGGACGTGGAGGATGCCAATTAGGAGGCCTAAGAGGAGGGTGAAGAGGATGAGAAGGAGGATGAGGAGGAGGAGGAGGAGGAGGGGGAGCAGGAGGAGGAGGATGAGGAGGAAGAGGGGGAGGGGGATGATGAGGAGGAGGATGAGGATGACGAGGACGAGGAGGGGGAGGAGGATAAGGACGAGGACGAGGACGTGGAGGCCAACAAGGAGGCCCAAGAGGAGGAGGAAAAAGCGGAGGCCCGCTCATCACTGGCGTTTGCCGACCGCGGCGCAGCGGCAGCCCCGCACGCAGCGAGCGGGGTTCCTGGGCCGCGCGGTGCGCGCTCCGCGCGCCACATGGCGCGCGCCGCCCCCGCCGCCTGGCGCCTCGGCGCCGCCGCGGCCGCCGCGGCCTGCCTGGTCTCCTCGTGGTGGCCGCCACGGACGACGACGACGACGACGACGACGACGACGACGACGACGACGACGACGACGACGACGACGACGACCACGACGACGACGACGACGACGCGCGCCGCCCGAGAGGCACTGCGCCCCGGGGCCGAGCCTCGCTCTGACGGGTTCTTCACCACCCACCACATCGCCCCAACCCAACCCGAAGGCCCCCATTTTCCCTCCATTCTCAGGCGGGGGGCGTCGGGGAACATCCGGAAAAACGCACGTGAGACCTGTACCCTCCCAACCCGAAATCTGCGTCTTCGCTACGCCGACTCCGGCCCGCCACACTACAGCGCGGCGCGCTATCCATGCAGCTCTCTGGCGTCCACGTCCCGAGCCTGTCCCAGCCTCCTAGCCCGCGAAGCGGAGCAACACGCCATCCGCTTGCAAGGCATAGCGTGTCGCCGGGCCCCCCCCTGCGCGGGTCCCCCCCCGTCGTTGCTCTCAGTAGAGGGGTCCAGAGGGGAACGGGTTCTAGATTCGCATTTGACTAGTAGGTCGGACATGCCAAGCCAAGGGTACCATTGTGTCCTGTACGAGTGTGCCCCCTTTTCGCGAGGCTGCGGGTCGGTCACGGGTGACCGCGGTCGCGTGCTGGGCAGGACACCCTTGTGTCCTGTTGATTGTTTTTGAAGGCCTTGTGACCGTCGGAAGAGTCTTGTGTCCTGCCGCGCGTCCTACGCAATCAGCTCTGGCTGTACGATCAAGGCGCTGAAGTAAGGACCGCTTTGGGTGCAGGAAGGTCCCTGGCTTCGATGTGCCGTTCTGTAGATCTACGTCGGGGAACCTCTTCGTGGCCAAGGCTCCCAGTGGCCAGAAACGATGTATGTCAGCGTGATGACTCCAGACCCAGTGGCCTTCCCCAGGACCAGCTCTTCATCCCTGGGTCGTATTTCGACCCCCCTGGGACCCCGCCCGACAAGGGCCAGCACAGGAGCCCGAAGACGGCGAAACGCTTCCAGGCCCCATTTTCCTCAAGACCCCACTCTTTCGTGGCACGGCGGGCGCAGAGAACCGTGCACATGGAGGAGGAGGAGGAGGAGGAGGAGGAGGAGGAGGAGGAGGAGGAGGAGGAGGAGAAGACGGAGCGGAAGAGGGAGGAGGAGGAGGAGGAGGAGGGAGAGGAGGAGGAGGAGGAGGCGGAGGAGGAGGAGGAGGAGGAGGAGGAGGAGGAGGAGGAGGAGGAGGAGGAGGAGGAGTCCCGTTCTTTGCCAGGCCCACCCTCGGGCCAAGGACTGGGTTCATACGCCCGCCATGGCCGAGCCAGGAGGGCGTACCTCTGTACCGACCTGGGCCCCAGCACGGGCTGGGCCGCGATCGATGCACAGCCTCCTCTTCTTCTTCTTCCTCCTCCTCCTCATCCTCCTCCCCTCCCTCCCTCCTCCTCCTCCTCCTCCTCCTCCTCCTCTCTCCTCTCTTCATCCTCTTCCTCCTCCTCCTCATCCTTCTCCCTCCTCCTCCTCCTCCTCCTCTCCTCCTCCTCCTCCTCCTCCTCCTCCCCATTCCCCTGAGATCCGACGACGCGAAAAATTGCAGCATCGCGAAAGAATCACGGCCGGAGCTCTGGACCCCATTTTTCTGCGCCATTTTGTTCGAGCTGGATCGATCTGTGAGGGTCCCGCGCACCGGAGCTGGGCGAAACCGCCCAGCTCGGAAGAATTGAGACGCCGGGTTCTCAGGCTCTCTCTCTCTCTCTCTCTTTGTTCTCTCTCTCTCTCTCTCTCTCTCTCCATCATCGGTACATGAGCTGAGAACTGGCATCCATACCTATGCGACCCCAGGGATCCTTGGGGGGGAATTCCGGGGGGGGCTGCGTGTGTTGTCGGACAGGGGTCCAGTCTCGAACGGGGTCCCCCTCGGGATCTGACCATTAGCACTCACACCCCTAGCGCCTCCATCGCCCTCCTCGCTTTGAGTGTCTGTTGCTCCCTCGTCACCTGCAGGCGCCTTGCCCTTCTCCCTCCATTCCTCCTCGGTCCGAGTGTGTATACTGCCGTCACCTACAGCCGTAGACACGCTAACGGCGATGTAGGCAACGGCGATGTAGGCTTGGGTATAGTGGGAGCGCGTGGCTCATGCTTCCCTACAATTCGCTGTGTCATTTTCGTTCGATACGCTCGCATACAGGTTGGTTCCCTCCCCGTTAAGCAACATCGCCGCTAGTGTGGCCTTGGTACAGGTGGAGGGGCCGCGGCCCGCGCCGCCGCGCGCGAGGGGGCCTGCCCGCGCGCGCCGGCTTCCTCGCCTCGCCGCGGGCGGCGCCGCGGCCGGCGGCCGCCGCGGCCGGCGGCCGCGGCGGCCCGCAGCCGGCAGGGGCGGGCGGCCTCCCGGCCGTGGGGGGAGAAGACCCGGACGTACGTCGGGCATGTCCCCCTACAGGAGGAGTATTCAAAAAAGGAGTAAAACATGATATGGGGACGATTTCTGGATTTGTTGTTACCATGTTTGAGCATGTTTGCACTTTTTCTATTTGTTTGTCCAAGATCCGCCGGTAGGAGGACGTGCCCGACCTAAACCCAGACCCACCCTCGCGTCGGGGAAGAGGAATCACGAAGGAAGGAGTTTGCTCGAAGAAGAAAAAACGCCACAAACATAAACTTGTTGGCGCTCCGCGCGGATTTCTTGGATCCGCGCTGAGGCCCCCCAGCGACGCCTCCGGCGCCGCCCCTGGCGCGCTCCGCGCGCCAGGGGGGGGGTCCAGCGCAGATCCAAGAAATCCGCGCGGAGCGCCAAAAGTTTATGTTTATGTAATTAGTTGTTTTTTCCCATATTTTCGCTGCCTTCGGGATCCACTATTGCTCGTCGCGCTTCCTCAGTTCGGGTCGATCGAGACGGGTACGGAAAGAATGGGTACAGAGGCCGACAGCAGCTCCTGTTCACTGTTTGGGCAGGACGCGGAGTCCGCGCCGCCGCTGACGTCGTCCATTTAACACAAACAGCCGCCCACCCAACAGCGGCCGCTGTCGGTTTGGGACAACATTTGGTGTTGGGCATCGTGCCCATTTTCTTCGTACCCATCTCGGGCGTCCAAATCAATGCGGCAGATACAACCACATGTAATCTAGATGCAGAAGGATGGTAGGAATTTCGTTACTGTAGCCCTGAGATGTAGGCTAAAAATTCTGTGCCCAGGCGGTCCCGAAAGCTAAATGGAAAGCCTGTTCACTCTTGGGCTGTCTGGGGCGCCTCTTGGGCCGTCTTGGGGCCCTCGTGGGCCGTCTTCTTTCCCAAATGGCGATTTTGCCCTCTGGGCCCCTCTCAGGAGGCCTCTTGGGCCTCTCTTTGGGCGTCTTGGGCGCCTTTTTAGCAATCTTCGACCGATCGTTCGTTGATTCGGGGCTCTCTTGGGAGGCCTGTTGGGCCTCTCTTGGGGTGTGTTGAACCCCCGTTCAGCCGTCTTCCACCGATCGTTCGGCGATTCGGGGCCCTCTTGGATCGTCTTGGGGGACTCTCGGGGCGCTCTTGGCCCCTTTTGGGGCCCTCTTGGGCCCGAGAAAGTCATGCGGGAAGACTCGACGCGCCCCACAGGGCAAGCCGGGAACCTGCGGACTGTGGGGTCTGGGGCCCTAGATGCCTTCTCGAGGGATTTGGCCAAGGACCTGGGGACACTCCCGTCCACAGGGGGCACGGTGGCAGACCACCTCTTTTCGGCGCCAAGACTCCTCAGCGATTCCGAGGGCCCTGAGATCCGAGCGCCTCAGCTCTTCCTGGCCAGGCGTCTCCGCCCGGTTTCGGGCCGCGGGGCCCTCCTGTAGATCGAGCCGGCTCGGCACAATGGCGCACAAGGGCGGGCCCGGGTCTACGGGGTCCAGTCGGGATTGCTCATGGTGTCCCAACTTGTCCCAGAGATGCCGGATCTCGGGGGAGGGGCTCCGAGGTTTCTGGCGGCCGCTCTCCCACAGGTTTTCCAGCCGTGGTGCGCTATCCGGCAGCTGCGCCTCGCGCCGGGTCCCAGACCTCCTTACGGTAGGTTCGTGTCGTGTCGACCGGCGGCGACCCCGCCAGCGGCGTTCAACGTTGAACGCAGCGGGCGACCCAGAATCGTTCGATGTGGAACGATTTGGACGTTTCGGAAACGGCCGATCGTTCAAGGTTGAACAATCCCCGCGGTGTCAGGAACCAACGCCAGGGTCGACACGACACGAACCTGCCGTACGACTCCGAGGTTCGAGGTTCGACATCTTCGACGGCAGGGCTCACCAGAAACGGCAAAACAATGGCTCCAGGAGTGGAACCGGAGCCGGAACCGGCAGAACGGCGACAGAGCCGGTAAAGCAACGGCGTCGGAACCGGCAAGAAACGCGGCCTTGTCGCTTCCAGGGCCCACGAAAATCCGTGCGCCCCCGGGGGGCTTCCGCGGGAGGCCGCGCCGGAGAAATCAGGACGCATATCGGGTCCCTGGGCCAAGGGCCAGGCGCCCCGCGCGCCTCCCGTCGGCCAGGTGCCGGCTCCGTGCCACTGGCGCGCCCTCCGGCTTCACCGTGCCCGTGATGGTGGCGGCGCTGAGGATCAGAGGGGGGGGGGAGGTGCCGCTCGACGCCAGCACCAGCACAGGGGGGGTGGGGCCTCCACAGGGGGAAGATGATCCCAGATTTCGGTGTTGGTGGTAATATTTCGGTCACCTTGGAGGCCAGAATACTACCACCATCACCGAGATCGGGGTCTTCTTCTCTCGGTGGAGGCACACCGCCGATAGTTGTGTTGGTGTCAACCTCCAGGCCTGCGACACCGATACCGCTACCCTTTGCCCGTTTTCTTCTTTTTCGGCCTCCTAGGAGGCCCTCGTCGCCACTGCTGGATTCGCCTCGAAATCCCGGTCAGGACGCACCCCAGGAGAGGTCCGGGGAGTAGCGGTATCGGTACCTTTTTGGGCTTCCCCACAGGAGCCTCGGGTTCAAGCAGATCCCCAGGACCCAGTCCAGGCAGAAGTTTCAGAATTTTGTGGAGAACCTCAACATTCCCGCGCAGGTGCTGGCGAGCGCGCTGAAGAGCGCGTCGCGGCGTGCGCAACAGAAACAGTTTTATGCCAATCGCAAAAGGGATGAGGCTCGCAAAAAGGATGAGGCTTGCCAGGACAGATTCAGCCTGTCGGGGTACCCGCGGGAAGTCATCGAGGCCGCCGCGAAGGGGATACTCGGCCTGCAGCGTACGGACATACTGGAGACGCGGAAGATGGTGGAGATGCTCGAGGTGATGGGCATAACGCGGCGCGACATCGACGAGTTCATGCGCGAGGTGTGCGGCCAGGAGTTTGATGATTGGTCAGAGCGCCCCCCGCGCGGCAGCGCAGGCCCCCGGGGCCGCGGCCGCGCGGAGTCCCAGGGCAGCGGCCGCGTGGCGTCCCAGGGCCGCGGCCGCGCGGCGTCCCAGGGCCGGGGCAGCACCAGGCGGCAGCCCAGATCCTGGGAGGCCGAGGATCGAGGGAGGAGGAAGCACGGGGACCATGGCCAAGATATCGCGGAATCTTGTCGATACCTCCTCCTCCTCCTCCTCCTCCTCCTCCTCCTCATCATCATCATCATCATCATCATCATCATCATCATCCTGCTCCTCCTCATCCTCATCCTCCTGCTCCTCCTCCTCCTCTTCTCCTCCTCCCCCTCCTTCTCTCTCTCCTCCTCCTCCTCCTTCTCCTCCTCCCCCTCCTCCTCTTCTCCTCCTCCCCCTCCTCCTCCTCCTACTCCTTCTCTTCTCTTCTCCTCCTCCTGCTCCTCCCCCTCCTCCAGGTCGGCCGTCGCCGATTCGCGAGGATGATCTCCGCCAGTCTATGCGGACCGAGGTCGACGGTGATTCAGTTCGACACGACGTTCCCACGTTCAGGCTTGGTCATGGCCCCCGCTCTCCTCTCCTGAGGACGCGGAGGACGTCGAGGACATGCTGTCTGGGGGGCGGTCCAGGCGCAGCCGCCGCCAGGGGCCGCCCTTCCAGGGCGGGCGCCGGGTCTACGCGGACAGCGACGACTTCCACAGGTTCCACCTGGGGGGCGAGGCGGCCGGCGGCCCGTGGGACGAGGACTTCGAGCGCCGGTCCCGTGAGGCCCATGCGGCGGGGCTCGACGTCGAGGACTTGGAGGAGTTCGAGCGCCACTTCGGCGAGGGGGCCTTCAGCTCGGCGGCCGCAACGCGGGCGGACAGCCGAGGCCAGCGGCGGGGAGCCCGGCACGCCTCCGTGAGGGGGGCCCTCGTCGCCCGCGTCTTCGGCGGGGCCTCCCTGGCGAAGGCGTGTCGTGCCCCCCTGGGCTGTTCGGGCCGGACGAAAGGGGGGATAGGGAAGGGGGGGGGGACGACATCTGCTGCATTGCAGCGGGTTTCTCGCCCCGCCGCCGGGCCCATCCCTCGATACAAAGGGCGCCTCCCGGCGCCAGGAGGCGCCAGGGACATCGGAGGGCGCGCACTGGAGGGGCGATGAATGGGGGGGCAGCGATGGCTGCCGAAAAGGGGCCCCCAGAGGGCCCCTAGAGGGGCCCTTTAAGGCCCAAGAGGGTGCCTTCAGGGCCCGAAAACGGGCCCGAAAAGGGCACATTTCTTGCCCCCCAATTTGATCTCCCCCTCCCCCATTTTAATTCGCGCCCAGGAGCCCTACCCTCTGCTATCCCACCCTTTCGTCCACCCCCCCGAGCTCTCCACCCCTTTTGCCTCCGCCGCTCAGCGCTCCCTGGGTGTCGCACGGCTACGGCGGGCCAGGCGGCGGCGGGGAGCCCTTTGGCAGTGGCGCGCCCGCCGGCCGCGAGCCCGACACGGAGGAGCGGGTCGAGGCTCGGAGGATCACTGAGCGCGTGCCACTGCTCGCAACGTGCCTACTCGCCAACGCTCGATAAGACACACGTTTGCCTCGATGTAGTGGGTCGTACATTCCCCGCGGCGGACCCAGACCATTTGCGAGTGGTTTCCTTTGCGAGTCGTGGAGCGCGCCTGTCTAGAGGAGGAAAGGGTGCCGACACCGCTGCCCCCCGCAGAGGGGGGCAGGGGGAGGGGGGAAGGCTTCTCAGAAGCACCCCTGCTTCTTAGAAGGTCCGAGCCTTGTCCATCCGCCCCGTTTAAGAGTCGAAGGAGCGGCCTCCTTCTGAGAAGCCTTCTGCCCACCCCCTATACCCCCCTCTGCGCGCCGCCATAAGGGTGCAGACACCGCTGCCCCAGACATCCGCTGGCTCAAGAGGAAAGACTCGGCATCGCTCGGCCGGGTGCACTGCTCTCGGCGGGGACCATCGAGGAGCATCTTGCAGGCAAAGCTCATGTGCACGAAGCCGAACAGTGCACAGAGCGTGGACGTCCGAGCGATGGCAAGGAGAGGCGGCAGCTTGTTGGTACACGTGTAGCGCTTCGCAGGCCCGTGCTGGCCCCAGGACCCTCAACAGAAACGACCCGGGATGGAACACGGTCGGCGATTAGGGTATGGTTATGTCGGGGGCGGAAAAGAGGGGGGTGATGACTAGGGGGGGGGTGGATATCATGGCGCGGGCCATGATATCTCCGCAGATTTCATGGCGCCTCTTCTTGTTTCATTACGTCCCAGGCCCCCCCGCTGGGCCGCGCACATGCCGCCGGTCATGATTTGCACCCCCCCCTCTCTTGGACCCCCCCTCTTTGCCGCTCCCGATTATGCCAGGGTGTGGTTTGCGATCGGCACCGTTAGGGCTTGGGGAGCACGACGTTGTCTTCGTCGGGCCTTCTCGGGGCGCGGTGGCAAGCTCTGTCGAGGTCCCGCCCGCCCCCCAGAGTACCCCCTGGGGTGCTGCCCGTTGCAACCCACAGCATTTGCAAACCACGCCCTTCGCAGTCGCCGACCAGGATGGAACACTGGTTCCAGGTGGCCGAGAGGTCTGGGGGCTCATGTCTCGAAACATCGGACCATCGGATTCGTCGCCGCGGCCGGATGCGCCTCGAAATTTGGTTCATATCGCAGCCCGGAAGAGTTGTGGGGAGTCACGCCTATCGGTATCTTCCCAGAAAGTCCGGTGTCCCTTGAGATCTGGCATCTCGAAAAAGGTGGAACAGCATGAAAAATCACGACCGGAACTCTGGACCCCACCCTTCTGCAGCGTTGTTCGAGCCGGACCGATCTGTGAGGGTCCCGCGTCCCGAGACCGTGCGGAAACGCCCGGCTCGAAAAAGTTGAAATGCCAGGCTTTCAGGATTGGTATCTCCCAGGAGCGTCGTCCAGTGCCCAGATTTTGTGAGTGCGGGGTCCCCGGAAGTCCCGACCAGTTCCTTCGGGGCTGGCTGTTCGTCCAGAGTCGCCCGCGGGGCTCAAGAGACGGGGTTCAATGCAAACGGGGGCCAGCCAGAGCGCCCGACCTTGCAGGATCCTGCAGGGCCAGGGTGGCATTGACCCGGGCTTGGGAGCAGGAGCCTGCAGGATCTGGCACCCTGACCTTCCAGGAGGGCTAAAAAATAGCACTCGACTTAAAAACCTATCCCAAAGCTATTCTACGTCTTGGTTTTAGGCTGTTTCGCTTAGCTTTTTAGGTTTTTAGGTCTCCAGTGCTAAAAAATAGCTCTCTGGAAGGTCAGGGCAGGATCCTTCGCATGGACCCGGGCTCGGGTGCAGGATCCTGCAGGCTTCTGCCAGGCCTGGCGGACCCCGGGCCCGGATCGCGACCCCGGCCAGCAGCTCCCCGACGGGGGGGGGGGCCCGTGGACGGCTCCACAGGGCGCGGGGCCTCGGGCCAGACGTCGGGCCTCTGGCGGCCGCCCGCGGCGGTGCAAGCAGACACTCCCCGGCGGCGCGCGCTCTCGGCGGGGCGCAGCGGCGGGGGGAGCACACCCCCCAGGGGGTGGGGGCCGAGCGAGGGCCAGAGGGAGGGCGGGGAGAGCTCGAGGGAGCCCAGGAGAGTTTGGCACGGGCTGGGTTCGCTGCTGCCCCTTGCCGCTGCTCGTCTCTGCCTGCCTCTCTCTCTCTCTCTGCCCGTCCGCGATTGTGCAGTATCAGCTTACTTCTGGTAGGATCGCTGAAGGGAGAGTGAAGTTGCTGAGTACCCCTGGGGCTGGGAACCCTTTGGGGACCGCCCGGAAACCTTCGAACTTCGAGCATCGGAGTTGGGAAGGGGGAAGGCCTCGGGTTGCGCGCAGGCAGCCCCCCCAGACCCCCAGATGGTCCTGGCCGGCCCCAGCGGGCCCCCCGAGGAGTCCCAGCTGGCCTCAGCAGTTCGGGGCGGTCTCAACGGTGCGGAGCGCCCCCGGGTGCCGCGGGAGTCGGCACCGCGGTGTTGAGACCGCCCCGGGCGGCTCGGGGGGCCTGCTGGGGCCAGCTGGGAGTACTCGAAGGGGGCCCGCTGGGGCCGGCCAGGACTGCCCGAGGGGGGAACTGCCTGTGCGCAACCCGGAAGCCTTGCTACTCGGAGTCGTTAGGTGTTCAGGGTCCATTTCGATCCGATCGATCCGAGTCGAAATCGGCTCCAGCTGGCCCGAGTCGATTCGATTACGATTTTCGGCCGATCCTATGCGTCCCGATGCTAATTACTTGCTTAAGGCACTGTTGTGCATCCTGGTGCCGCCGGCTCGATTCGATTCCGACTCCGTGCCGGTACGGTCCGACTCGATACACGTTCCGATCCGACTCTAGTTATCCTCATTCGAGGCTAACTGTTCCTGGCGTTTCTTCCCCATGAGATCCGACGTCGCGAGAAAAAGACATCGCAGCACATCACGACTGAAGCCCCAGACCCCACCTTTCTGCCCCACTCTTCGAGCCGGATCGATCTATGTGAGTGCCCCGAGGCCCGAAATTGGGCGAAAGCGCCCGTCTCGACGGGCTGCCAAAGATGGCCCTGGGGCCCCGCGGAAGCACCCTGGCGAGGCGGGGCGGCTGGACAGCATCCTGGCGCAACGCGAGCGAGTGTGTGCCGTGCAGGGTGCGCTTCCTCTCGGCGGTTCAAAGGGTGGGGGTCCCGAGTCTGGAGGGATGGGGCCCTGAGGATGGGAAGTGATCGAGGGGTGGGTCGGCATGGTTTGAGGCCCTCGTCCTCAGGACCCCATCCCTCAGGACTCCATCCCTTGAGGAGGAGGAGGAGGAGGAGGAGGAGGAGGAGGAGGAGGAGGAGGAGCAGGAGCAGGAGCAGGAGTAGGAGCAGGAGGAGAGGAGGAGGAGGGGAGGAGAGGAGGAGGAGGGGAGGAGGAGGAGGAGGAGGGGGAGGAGCAGGATGATGGATGATGATGATGATGATGATGATGATGATGATGATGATGATGATGATGATGATGATGATGCTGATGATGATGATGATGATGATGATGATGATGATGATGATGATGATGATGATGATGATGATGATGATGATGATGATGATGATGATGATGATGAGATGATGATGATGATGATGAGGATGAGATGAGGATGAGGATGAGGAGGAGGAGGAGGAGGAGGAGGAGGAGGAGGAGGAGGAGGAGGAGGAGGAGGAGGAGGAGGAGGAGGAGGGGAGGAGGAGGAGAAGGAGAAGGAGCAGGAGCAGGAGCAGGAGCAGGAGCAGGAGGAGCAGGAGGAGCAGCAGGAGGAGGAGGAGGAGGAGGAGGGAGGAGGGAGGAGGAGGAGGGAGGCCTTGGGCGTCGCCCCGCCCCCCCCCCCCCCCACCCCCGAAGGCGGCCATGGCCGAGGCCCTCGCGCGGGGCTGGAGGCCCCAGGAGCTCTCGCGTGGGCAGGCGTCGCGCCTGCTCGGCGTGGCGGCCTGGGGCGCCTCGGCCGGGGAGCTGCGCGAGGCGCGCCGGCGCCTGGTGCTGAGGCGCCCCGGGCTTCCCGAGTGGGCTCCGAGCGAAACGGGAACAAAGAGTTACATACATTGCAACATCGTAAAGAATCACGCCCAGATCCCTAGACCCCACCCTTCTGCGTCATTTTTCGAGCCGGATGGATCTGTAAGTGTCCCAGGGCCCGACAAACGGCGAGAACGCCCGGCTGGAAAAGTTGAGACGCCAACATCTCATGGGGGAACGAAGAATGGCATTAACATAAAAATTCGGAGGTCCGCGCGGATTTCTCGGATCCTCGCCGGGGCCCCTCTGGCGGCGCCTCCGGCGCCGCCCCTGGCGCGCTCCGCGCGCGGGGGAGGCGGGTCCATCGCAGATCCGAGAAATCCGCGCGGACCTCCGAGTTTTCATGTTTATATAATTCTTCGTTCCCCTATGGGATGCTTGCGTCTTAACTTTTCCAGCCAGGCGTTCCCGCCGTTTGTCGGGCCCCGGGACCCTTAAAGGTCCATCCGGCTCGGAAAGTGACGCAGAAGGGGGTGGGGTCTTGGGATCTGGGTGTGATTCTTTACGATATTGCAATGTTTGTGTGACCTCGGATCGCAGCGAAGTGGGTTCGGAAAGACTGGGGCGCGAAGGCCGACAGCATGTCTTGTCCGTGTCGAGCAGGAATCGCGGTCGGCGTCGCCGCTGGCGGTGTCCGATTGAGGCGACAGAACGCCTGCCCGACAGCGGCCGCTGTCGGTGTTGGGCAACATTCGCTGTCGGGCATCGTGCCCATGCTTCAGAACGCATTTGGGGATTTTGTTTTAGTCCCTTGGTGATGACGGGCGCGACCAGGGGGGGACAGGGGGTTGGTCACGCCAACATTCGCGTCAGGCGCCGTCAGGGGACGCCCAAGAATGGCTCATTCCCAGACAGCGCCAGCGAGAAGCGTGACGCGACCAGGGGGGGACGGAGGTCGGGGCGGTGGCCGTGCCGGTCACGGGTGGTATCTTGAGTGGTTTGAAAATAGGGTCCCCTTGAGGGTCCAACGTGCTCTGATTAGCCATACGGGTCCTTGAATTACTGGCTGCCGGCCCTATATCCTTACTTGTTGACGCTTCGCGTATCCCCACCAGCCCATCCAGAAACGATGCCCACGGGAGTTGAGGTGATCAGGGAAGTGGAGGAGCATGCAGAAGACAAAGTGCGGGGAAAGCCGTCTGATACCCCAAGAGAGGGAGGATGGTGGAGGAGAAGGAGGAGGAGAAGGAGGAGGACAAGGAGCATCTTGGGGAGCCCAGGGGCTTCTTTGAGCGTCTTGGGTGCCTCGGAGATCCTCTTGAGTCCTCTTTGGGGCCTCTTGGGCGCCTCTTGGAGGCCTCTTGGGCGCCTCTTGGGGCTGTCTGGGTGCCTCTTGGGGGCCCTCTCGGGGCGCTCATGGGAGCTTCAG
The DNA here is from genome assembly GCA_963575745.1 of Prorocentrum cordatum. Taxonomy (NCBI): domain Eukaryota; class Dinophyceae; order Prorocentrales; family Prorocentraceae; genus Prorocentrum; species Prorocentrum cordatum. The sequence continues at coordinate 117,254 of CAUYUJ010011925.1, read as the reverse complement.
GGGCACTCTTGGGGCCATCTTGGAAGACATCGATCAAGAAAGAGGGGTTCCCTAATTCCCGTCTCCCTCTTGGGAGCCACAAAAGTCGCCTTTTGGGACTCTCTTGGGGCGCTCTTGGAGCGCTCTTGGACGCTCTTGGGGCCGTCGTGGGGCTCTCTTGGGTCCCTCCTGGAGCCCTCTTGGGCCATCTTGGGGCCATCTCGAGGCCTTGGATGGCCAAGCGAAAAGGCGAGAAAGCAACACACATGGATTTTCCCTTGGTTTTGGAAGGATTTTGGCCTCTTCGGGGCCTCCTTGGGGAGCTCTTTGGCCACTTGGAGCGGTCTTGGGACCTATTGGAGCATCTTGGGAGCCATCTGGAGGCATCTTGGGATATCTTGAGCCATCTTGGAGCTCATTTTGGGCTCTCCGAGGCGCTCTTGGAGCCATCTTGGGCCATCTTGGACGCCGCCACCCCTCGGGGGACCCCCCATCCAGGTCCAGGGGAGGGGGTGGGGGGAGGGGAAGACCCCTCCCCGAAGCGGAAGAGGGGCAGATGGAAGACGAACTTCCCTAGACCATCTACGCCTTGAAGGGCTGGTGGGATTAGCAACGACAGCCTTTTCAAGCATGTGGCTCGTCCATAGGGTAAAGCTCGCAACATCGCTCGTTACGGGCCGGTCATTCCTCCCGGACGGGAGGGAACTGACGAAGGAAGAGGGCGCACAATCGCATGCACGATCCGAGGCCGCTTCGGTTCAAGCCGATCGTTTGCGAATTCTTTCGTCCGACATCGTATTGTATTGTACGCCTTGTATACCGACCAGCAAGCCCATATGGCCTATGAGCCGGTGAACAACACGGCGTCGACGGGAAACGTGTGAATTTTTGTGATTTTTTTGCTAGAATGTCATTCCCTGACTGAAGATGATGTACCCGTCCGACATGGGCGACGTAGTCGCCAACAACATGGCGTTCCTAGGCGGCGCCATCCAGTTCACGCGTCGGATCGCTGAGCCTCAAGTGATACCGGCGCTCATTAAGAAGCTCGGCGCTCCCATGGATGACGCCAGCATGTATGCGCGACGGCTCCGGCTGCTCTCTCGCACGTCCTTCCCCCACATGGAGATTGGCCGCGTGCGGATTGAAGCTGCACCCCGCAGTGAAGCAGAACAGCGGGATGCAACGCGCAGCAGCCCGACGGTCGATGGTGACGTCGCTGCTGCCAGCCACGCGTCCAAAATAGCCGCCTTGGCCTCGACAAGAAGGTTCTGGGCCACGACGGACCCAGGGTCGAGAGGCTGGTCGACGAGCGACTGGTGATCTTGGCGGAGGCGCGCGCGGCCTTGGACGGCGGGGGGGGCGCTCGAGGAGGCGGCGCGGGGGGGGGGGAAGTATGGGGAGGAAGAAGAGAACGGGGGTCCGAGGTAGGGAGCGGAAGGATTGATACTGAAGCGACGTAGAATGAACGCCGTCAGCGTTAGAACCGATATAGAAATCGCAGGATCGCGGCGTGCATGCGCGCGGGAGACCTCGATCCCCCATTGCAGCGCGCAGCTAACGAGATGACGCAGCTCTGCGTGCCTCCATTAGAACGTGCAGCTAATTAGAGCGCATTGGGCCCTCGAGGCTCGGCCTCCAACCTTGCCTCCGGGCGCCTGTTGCGGGGGCGCCCGGGCCCCCGCGCGGGGTCCTCACTTTGCGTGTTCGGGGGGCCTCTCCTGCTGTGCAAATGGCAGTCTGCTTTTGCGCCCCGACGTGTGTTCGACGCGGATTTGATGTGAATTCGACCCGGGTTCGACCCGGGTTCGACGCGGGTGCGACGCCTCCGATGTGGATCCGACGCGGGTGCGACAACGGACGGCTGGCGCCGCGAGGCGGCCGAGGGCCCCCGAAAATGCAACGCGCGGTTCCGATCGCGCGGGGTCGGAAGAATCTGGCCTCCAGCCCGGAATTCCGGGCAATTCAACTTTTCCGAGCCGGGCGATTTCGTCCAGTTTCGGGCCGCGGGACCCTCGCAGGTCGATCTGGCTTGAAAAATGGTTTTGGAAAGTGGGGTCGATGGCCCCTTCGTTGCGTTCAATTTTCCGTTTCCCGATGTGTCGGATTTCGGCGCGCGGACAACAATCAAGGCGGCGGTCCAGATCTCCAGGGAACCGCGCTGCGAGAATGTGTGCGGGTCGCGCGCGCCGCGCCACCGATGAATCAGCGATGCGTTTCGATGTGCAGCCCGACTGTCTCCACGCCGGCGGCGCCGATGCACCGCCGACGTCGCCGATGCATCAGCGATGCGGCGCGATCTTCTGACATCCCTTCTCTGGGCATTGCGAAGGCGCCCACCCAGACAAATCGACAGAGGAAATATGCGGTGGTTCGCAGTGCGCCAAAACACTCCGCAGTCGGTTTCGCTAGCCGACGTGCGTTTCATCGGATACATCAGGTTGTTGTTCCCAACCGGTTTGTGGTTCTGGGCTTTCGTTTCGAGGAGACATCCTTTTCGTTTTCTCATGTCCCTCCCCTTTCCCAATTTTTGCCGTGCCTGCTTTTACCATCCGCATGTCGATGTCGGCACCCCCTTCACACAGAGGGAACTCCACCGACGGCCCCAGTGGTTGGGCCCGCAAGCGTAGCCCACGCAATTTCGGCACGCCCATCACGTTTCGAGGCACCGTGGGGACCTTTTGATAAAGCCCAGCAGTCTCGGCCCGCATGCCTGGTCCACAACGTTTCTGCACATCCCACCCGCTTCGCGACCGCAGAGAGGAGCTCCATTGAAGGCCCCAGTGGGTGGGGCCGCATGCTTGGCCCACGCAATTTCGACGCGCCCCTCACACGCTTCGAGGCCCCATAATGATTTCCACGTAAAGCCCAAGTGGTTGGGCCCGCACGTTTGGTTCACACCATGTCGGCGAACCTCTCATACGGTTCGTGGCCCCAAACAGGTTTCCACAAGAGGCCCAAATTGCTGGGCCCACCGGAATGGTCCACGCAAATCCGGCGCGCCCCTCACACGCTGTCGGGGTCCCATAAGGGGCTCCACCTCTGGCCCCATCGGCTGGGCTCGCACGCTTGGTTCGCACTATGTCGGCGCACCTCTCGCACGCTTCGTGGCCCCATTGGGAGCCCCACCGAAGGCCCAATTGGCTGGGCCCGCATGCCTGATCCACGCCATGTCGGCGCACCGCTCACACGTTTCGTGGCTCCATCAGGAGCTCCGCTTCAGGTCCCACTGGCAGGGCCCGCGTGCCTGGTCCACACAAATTCGGCACACCCCTAACAGATAGGGAGCTCCACCTAAGGCCCAAGTGCCTGGGCCCGTATGCGTGGTCCACGCCATGTCGGCGCACCCCTCTTACGTCTCGCGGTTTCATATGGAGTTTCACTTCAGGTCCCATTCCAGGGCCCGCATGCCTGGTCCACACCATGTCGGCGGGGCTTCACACGCTTCGTGGCTCCATAGAGAGCTCCACCTGAGGGCTTAATTAGTGCTGAGCCCGCATGCCTAGTCCACACCACTCCCGACCCCACATGGGGTCTTCACCGAAGACGACACTCACAACTATGGTATTCATTACTGCCTATGGTTGGGTGACGTCGATTGGGCACCCCGCGCCGTGCGGACGTGGAGTGACCCTGGCAGCTTTCACTGGAGGACCTTCTGCCGAACGGGTTTTTGGACCCCCCCGATGTCTGCTCGGCACCACTCGGGTGAGGTCGGACATGTCCCCCTACAGGCGGATTTTGGGGGAAAAATAAACGATAGTCAACGCATCTGCGAACATCTGCAACACATAGTAGAAAAATCGTCCCTGATTGTTTTGACTATTATTGAATATTCCTCCTGTAGAGATTTAACGCTTGGAAGGCCTCCCCGAGGTGGCACCCGGACCGCAACGAGGAGAAGGAGTCGGCGAGCGCGGCGCTTCAGCTCATCTCAGCGGGCGAAGAGCCGCGTGTGGCAAACGTGTCCGCTACCAGGGGCGCCTGGCCCCGGGTTGCCGGGACGTTTTTGTCCCGACGACGGCGTGGGGCGGGGTATAAGTTTCAGCGGAGGAAAATGTACCCATACCTCTACCCTCTCCTCGTTTTCCCCCTCCCCGTCGCCACCGCTGGATTCGCCCCGAAATCCTGGTCAGAACGCACCCCGGGAGAGGTCGGGGGAGTAGCGGTATCGGTACCTTTTGATCTCCCTTGTGTAAGTTTCCAGTTTGAGACATATCCCTATCCCTATGCTTGGCATCACCTTCCCTCGGTGCTGAACTCCAGGATTCCTCCGTTTCTAGAGGCATATCCCGAAGATTGTTATGGTCTGCCGATCTCAGGGGTAGAGATGAGCTCGAGGCTGGATGATAACTGTCCCCAGCCAGCCTCGGGTCGACGGGCAGCTCCCAGTGGCGGAGGGGGTTCGGAGGGATGCCAAAAGTACACCACCACCAGCCCTGGCCAGGCCCATCCTGGGCCCAGGACTGGTGCATAGGTCTCTAGGCCTAGGCCAGGAGCTCCTGTTCAACAGTTCAGGGCCCAGGATGGGCCTGGCCAGGGCTGGTGGTGGTGTATTGCTTGGAGCCCTCCCGGGGTTTCTCTGTTGCACCGCTCCTCGTCCGCTGATCATCCTCGCCTCCCTGGAGCTGCTCCGCGCCTGACTCCCGCCCCCCCCCCCCCCCTGGCGCGCGCGCGCGCGCTCCCGCGTGCGAGCGCGCGGAGCGACCGTGTGCCGAGCGGCCTCCCGCGGGCCCGAGCGCGCGCGGGCAACGGGTGAAGCGCGCGCCCGCGCGCTCGCGCCCGCGCGCGCCTGGGAGGAATCCGCGCACCCGGGCGTGGACGAATCCGAGGGGACATCGTGAGGTCCCGGCGTCTCCAAGCGTTGTTCGATCTGTGCATGTTCGACCAGCTTCGGGCTGGTGGACCTTCGCAGATCGATCGGGCCCCAGAATTGTGCAGGACGGGGTCCCGGGCTCTGGCCTCGATTTTCTGCAGTGTTTCTCCACTTGTTCGCGACGTCGGATCTCAGGGTGCCAGGAGAGCTGGTGAAGTGGCTGGTGCTGCAGCCCTTCGCTCTTCCCAGCCCTGTCCAGCTTCCCTCTGTTTTTTGGGGGGGCCCAGGCGACCTCATTCCCACTGATTCGGGCTCGTCTCAGCGTTAGCCAGATGTGTCCAGCTCTGGCCACTCCCACTTTCACTGGCTTTCCGACTTCCACTTTTCCCAGCTTCTTTGTCGATCTTTTCGACCTATGTGGGCCCTCGCCGGGCCCCAGTATCGTCAAACGGCGACTCGGAATGCAGAGCCGGCCCGCGGAGCTTCCAGAGACCTCTTACCGAGTAATTGGAGACACAGTGTGTTTGCCAGTTTCGTTGAGCCGATCCCGATCCCCATCCTCATCCCGATCCCCATCATCCCAAAGCTCCAGTTGGGGATATATGCCATCAGAACTCGAAATAAACAGACTACATACCCATTACCCATCTATGGCAAGAAATCGGCCAGTGGGGCCCAGGCCACGCCCGTGGGGATAGGGATCGGTTCAACGATGCTCAGTCTGGGGAAGGGGGAGCGGGGAGGGTGGAAGGGGGGGGCGAAGTTTGATGTGCAAAGCTGGTTTCGGCTCAGCTGCCCAGCGCGTTCCTTGGCACATGGACGTCTCTGGCGCCAGGTTCCCGCGGATCCAGATTTGAGGGCGATCCCTCCCAGCCCGCCTCCCCCCCTTGCCCGCTGGTGCACCGCGCGTCCCCCCTCGTCCCGCCGTCGTCCTCATTGTCCTTCCCCGTCGCCGCCCGCGTCCTCGCCGCCGTCCTTCTCCTCGTCGCCGCGGCCGCCGACGTCGTCGTCTTCGTCCCCGTCGTCGTATTGGCTGCCGCCGCCGCCGCCGTCGTCGTCCTCGCCGCCGTCGCCGTCGTCGCCGTCGTCCTCCCCCCCCATCCGGCGGCGCGGGCGCTGGGGCCAGGGGCGGCGTCGTCCTGGACGGCCCGCTGGGCGGGCCGCCGGGCGGGCTGCCGCCGGCTCTGATGGAGCTCATGGGGCCCGGGGCGCCGGAGGCCGCTGCCGGCGCTGCGCTGCGTGGGGGGGAGGCCTAGGCTGAAGTCGGGCACTTCCCTCTACCGGAGGAGTGTTCAAAACCAGTCAAAAAATAGTATGGGGAGGTTTACAGCAACTATTTTCGCCATTCTGGAATATGTTTGATTCTGTTTACTAATTTTTCGTCCAAGATCCCCCTGGACACGCCCGACCTAAGCCTTGGCCTCTCAGATTCCAGAGCCCCCTCGGGACATGAAACAATCACGACAGATACTTGTTTTTGTATATTCGGCTTCCAGGGGATTTCGCCAGGCCCCGGGGCCGTCAAAAGCAGCTCTGGGTCGAGACCTCCTGGGGTCGACGTCAAGGAAAAATCATGACGTCGGGGGTCTGGGATGGGGTCCGTGTAGATGGGGTCGGAGGATGACGCCACATCGCCGATGCATCGACGATACGGCTCGATGTGGAGCCCAATGTTCTCCATCCCGAAGACGCCGACACATGGCCGACGTCACCGATTCATCGCTGATGCGTCGCCGATGCATCGCGTTTGCATCGCCGATGCGGCGCGATCCTCCAGCCCCATCTTCGGCGGCGAGCCCAGGGGGGAAGTGAAAAGGGGCGGGCCTTCTCAGAAGGCTTGGAAGGCCTTTGGCCATCTGAGAGGATTTCTAAGCCGTCGCCGAAGACATCAAGAAACCTCTCAGAAGGCCAGTGGGCTTCTGAGAAGTCCTCGGAAAATATGGGAAATGGGGGTGAAGACGAAAACCCAGAAATCACTGGAACTTTTGGGGAACCCTGGGACTTGTGTCTATTTATTTGTGTGTCCCTGTGGGCCCCTTTAGAGAAGACCTCCTCCTCCTCGCTTCCACCCCCCCTTGCTCGCCTCCGATTATGGACCCCCGTGGTTAGGTGTTCGATCATGGACCCCTTTGTTGAACGCAACCCATCCAGCTTTCGCGCCGAGGACCGCCTGAAACCGCCAAAGACCGCCAGACACTGCCGAACGCCAGACAGACCGCCGAGAACCGTCCGAAGACCGCCGAGAACCGTCCGAAGACCGCCGAAGACAGCCCAGGAGCGATGGGTAACAATCGACGAGACGTAAGGGTGACCTTTCGCCGGAGTGACCTTCGGTGCGGGCCCAATGGGGCCCTCCCATCGCTTAGCGCGAAGCGGCAGAGGCGGCTTGCGCGCATGGTTTTGGCCTCTTCGTCCCCCGTTCGCCCCCCTAAAGCCGCGCACCAAAGGTCCCTCTTGCCTAGGGTCACTCTTGCGCGTAACCGAAACAAGGGGTCTTAACCTACCCCTAGCAAACCATCCCCTTCGGTGACGTCCACCTCGCCTCGCCCCAGGACGCATGTATGCGGCCGCAGGGGAGCTCGAAAGGCGAGGAGGGCGTCACGGAAGGGGACGGCTTGCTGGGGGTCGGTTGGGCCGTGCCCGCGATGGGCACCCGGGGGCCCCACGGTCTATAGCACCTCACCGTGGCATCCCCGGCAGGTGCTGGCGCTGGGCCCGGGCGGCCCCGTGCTCGGGGCCTCCGGCGACGCAGGCCGTGGGCCTCGCCGCCGCCGTCGGCCTCGCGCCCTCCGCGCCGCCCTCCGCCGCGCTCCCGCCGCCCTCCGCCCTCGCCACCGCCCGCCGCTGCTGCTCGGGGCCGCGGCCCCTCGCGCTGCCGCCCCCGCGCCCCTCTCGCCGCCGCCATCGCCGCGGGCGTCCCCCTCGCCGCGCCGTCGCCGCCGCCGCCCCTCTCGCCGCCGCCGTCGCCCCCGCCGTCGCCGCGGGCGTCCTGGTGCTCCCCTCTCGAGTCTGCCCTTCCCCCTCCTGGGTCCCCGTCCCGCGCACTCCCGCCCCCCCCCCCTCCATGCTGCTCTTCCTCCTGTGGGGCTCCCCGTGCTGAACCCTTCTCTTCCCGGACCTGCCACTGCGGAGGCAGGCCAGTCCCCAGTTCCCAGTCCGCAGTCCTGTCCTCATGTCCTGGCTCTGTGCCCCACCCCTCCTTTACCCTGTACGGACCCTGTTGCTTCGCCTCCTGCACCGCTTCCTCCTCCTCCTCCGCCTCCTCCTGCTCCGGCCGAGTGACACTGGGCCCTCGCTTCGAAGCGATAGATTGTCCAGGTGATCTCAGGCAGATCCTCAGTGCGAGTATGGCCGCGAAGCGAAGGCACGTGTGTATGCCAGATTCCCCATTCCCAGGGGTCGCGGATTCCTTGACTCTCCAAGCCTACCGCCTCTCTAGATGGGGGTACGTGCCACGGATGCCGACGGGAAGACTTGTATCCCCACCTATAGGGAGGTGGGTCTGGCAGCGAGGAGAAGGATTACCTAGTGGGGATGGGGATTTGTCCACTGTCGGACGAAAGTGACGATCCCCGAGGCTCCCCCCGAAGAACTGCCCGTTCGAATCAGAAGGGGAACCTGAGGCGACACACCCGGGGGGCTACTGCTCGGACGCAGCCCCGCATCGGAGATGGGCACCCCCTCCATCGTGTACCCCCGGCCTCTGCCCCAAAGGTTTTTGTCCAGTCGGGCGTCCCACAAAGTCGGTGACCGGCGGCGCCTCCGGCGCCGCCCCTGGCGCGCGAAGCGCGCCAGGGGAGGGGGCTCAGAATCGACCGCAACAATTCACGCTGACCTCTGGAGAGCGATTCCCCACCCGACATTTTGGGGCTGTGAGGTCCTGAGCAGCAAGGCCCCCGACTTGCCGCGCCCTCCTTGCATACTACGGCCGGCAGGCCCCAGCAGTCCCGGTGATTACTGGGCGTCCTGTTTGCTGCTGGTGCCAGGGCCCTGTAGTCTTCGGACGGTGCTGGGACGAGGATGAATCCGGTCCGGAGCGTCCCGGAACGCTCTCGGAGCGTTCTGGGCCGCTCTGAGAAGGCCGCAGCGCCCGAGACAGCGTCCAGGGCCGTTGGAGTTCAGAGGTTCTCGACTTCTTCCCCGCCCGAACTTCGCAAGTCCGGGTGTTCTCTGGGTGCCCCGCCTCGCCCGCCCTGCGGGCCGCGGCCGCCCTGCCCCAGCAGGCTGGGTGAGCCCCCCCGAGGGTGTCCCGCCTCGCCCGGCCTGCCCACGGCGGCCGCCGGTCCCCAGAGAGATCCCCGAGAGCCCGAGGGCGGCACAGCGAGCGAGCGCACCTATCGCAGGCGATAGCGTTGGACGTCTGGAGCATGTTAGCCCCCATGAGGGGGGGGCAGCGGACTGTTCGGTGACCGCGCCCTTCTTTTCCCTAAACAGGAAAAAGAAGCATATCGCAGGCGATACTTTACCTCAAGCCCTTGACTTTGGACGAGAAATGAGGCCGCTCAGACAAGGAGCGAAATCCTGGGATAGACCCCAAGGGGGGCTGCTCGGACGCGCCCGTATCGAGGATGGACGCCCCCGCATCGTATATCCCAGGGTTGGGCCCAGAATTTCTGGCCCATTCGGAACCCCCACGAAGCCTGGGATTGGGGTCGACATATCTCTTGTTAATACGTTTAGGTGTAATTGACAGGCAAGCCCACCAGGAAGGCATCATGCCATCCAGGCGTGACGACGTCACGCCGTCCAGAGCCATCTTGAGCAGAGGAAGAGAGCACACACCCAGCACGTGCATCTTTGACATACATCGAGAGCGCACATTCAGAACAAACAAATCGTCGACCTCATGGGCACACACACACACCAAGAACATACACACAGTACACATATCAAGAACGTACACCCGGAACACGCATCATTACCATACGGCAACACCTTGCACCGATACCTTACATCGGTCACCTACATCAGCCCCATACACCAACATCAGACATTATGATGATGCACCCAGCGTGCACATTAATGGCATACACCACGAGCACGCAAGACACACCATACATCAGGAGCAGTCGCCAATTACATCTAGCAAGTACATACATCAATGACAGACGCCCAGAACAGCCACCAAGGCTATACACCGACAGCGTACATACATATCATACACCAGGAACAGCAATGCAGAACACACGCCAATCACATACACCACGAACGCATTTCGTTAGCATACATCATTAAAGTAAACCAAGAATGGGCGCCAACAACACCCATCTTCGACACACATTAGGAAAGACATACGCCATTCATCTATATATTTACACCCGCACCATACATGCCACATATATGCACCGGGGGGGACATCAGTATCCTACACCAGGAACGATGATCATCTGCAGTCGTCTAACGTCTACACTTCGGCCATGCATCCACAGCGCATATCACGAGCACGCGCCTACAACTTACATCAAGGACGTGCAGTCAGAACTTACATCTTGGTATGCTGAAATCGGTTGGTGGGCATCGCGCGAAGCAACGTCATGTGAGCGACGCAAAAGAGGGGTCGTCTGCGCCGATACTGGCGCGCAAGCTGCCCGCTGAAGGTCGCGCGTGAGCGCCCTCGTCTCCAATGCAGCTCGGCGCGCCGGCTGCCCGCGCAAGCCACCGCGTAAGGTTGACATGCCGTCTCGCGTAAGGCGCGTTCCTTTCGTCGCCAATGTGCATGCGCCTCGTTTTTGAAGGCACGCACTCTCTTGCCCGCCACGCGTGGCAGCCTGGCCGCCCACCGCTCGCTCCCTCCGTGTCCTGGAGTGCGCTCTCCCACTGACCCCCTGCCGCCGCGGCGTAGTGCGACCTCATGCGCTCTGTGTCTGCGCACGCGTGTGGCGGCAATTGGCTGCTTGCGTTGCCTCTTCCTTTGTCATCGCCGCGTCGCCGCGGCGTGTACCCTCGTCAGAAGGGCAGCCGCATAGCGGTGCGCGCAGCGGTCACTGTGCATGCGGCCCTGCAAGCGGTTTGATTGCGGATCCTGGGGGTGGCGGCGTTTCTCGTGTCGTTGCCATCTCCCGACCCCGCTGCGCTACCTCTTCGTAGCCCGTCCAACTCCGACTCCTCCCCGTCCCGAGGAGTGTTTTTCAACTCGGGCCCCATCGGGTCCCGCTTCGGACCTGCGGCCCGCGGAGAGTACCTCGTGGTGGGGCAATCCATTCGGAAAGTGGCGTCGACAGCCTCTGGGGAGCACATGCGGCTGAGATCGTCCAAGAGTGAACGGCTCACACGGCGCGCTGGCAGAGGCCACGAGTCCGTGTTGTCGTGGGAGGAATCTGCCGTATAGTATACGTGGGGACCCTGTCGTGGAGACTTTGGGGGGCCACTGTTGGCTCGACAGTTGCTGCATTGTCAGAGTTCTGGCGCCCCGCACGCGCCCTGACTTGTTTCACGGCGTGCGTATCCCGAGTTCTGGGCTTTGTCCGCGGGGACCGCGTTTCGCCACACCTTGTTTGTACATCGTCCAAACTCGGCCTTCCGAGACCAAGTTCGACCGCTCCCCCAGCGCCAGTCGTGAAACAGTTGCTGCTCCTCGGGCGAGTTGACGGCGAAGTCGCGAACGATATTAAGGTACATTGATTGCCGTTAGAATTACCAATTGGATGCCCCGCCAATCCAGGCAGGGATTGCGACGCCGTTGTGAAACATATGCACACCACGCGCAACACAACACGCACACACAACACACAACGTACAACACAACACACACAACACACAACACACAACACGCAACACACAACACGCAACACACAGCACACAGCACACACCACAACACACAACCCACACCACGCAAACACACAAGCACACAACACACAACACACACACACACACATGCGCACACGCGCACATGCGCACACGCACACGCACACGCACATTACACACAGCACAACATACACCACGGCAGATGTATCGGATGTTGGGGGTGAGCCATGGAGTGGGCTGGCTTAGATCAGTGTTTTCTGCGTCTCTCGGTTCCTAGGTTTCCTTGGCAGATCTGGGGCCATTGTAGTTTGCACCCTTGGCACCCACTGACTTGTCTTGGGGGCCCTGCATACTGACTCCTGCCCTTGCCCGTGTGGCCAAGTTTGACTGTAGCTAGCGCCCTCCCATCGGATGGTCTGATAAACGCATGTGCGCCAGCCGTGTTCAGGGAGGGACGCGAGGGTCCTAGATAGACTCGGAATCGCTGCAGAGGCGGGCTTTCATTCTCTATGAGCATCCTCCACTTCTTTCTCCTGTTCCCTTCCTCCCCGTTTCTCTCTCCCCTCCCCCACCGTTCTACCTACTATCCCCCATGTCCCCACCACTTGCCCTTCCACCCACCGCTCCCACACCTTCATCCTCCCGTACCTACCCTCACATGTCTCGTTTCGCCTAGTGGTGTTCTTGCTATCCTCCTCCTCCTCTTTCTCCTCCCTTTTCCTCCTCCTCCTCCTCTTCCTCCGCCTCCCTACCTCCGTCCTCATCCCTACCTCCTGTCTTCTTCCCCCTCCGTCCTCCTCCTCCTCCTCCTCCTCCTCCTCCTCCTCCTCCTCCTCCTCCTCCTCCCCCTCCTCCGTTCTCGTCGTTCGTCGTCGTCGTGCTCCTTTTCCTCCTCCGTCTTCTACATGACCTCCTCCCCAACATCTTCGAGATGATGGTGCCCCTCCTCTTTTTCCTTGTCTCCTCCTGCCTGTGCGCCCATCCTCTTCATCCTCCCTCCTACTCTCTCCTCCGTCATTCCTCCCCGGGAAAGGGCGGAGGAGTTGCTCGGGGAGGGGGGAGGAGCAGGAGGAACAACATAATCTTGGAGGAGGAATGCGGGCGGAGGGAGGTTAGGAGGCGAGCCTGGGGGTGGCGCGAGCAGCTCGTCTCGCCCTGCCATTTTGGGGGTCTTCCGCGCCCTCGGCCACGCGATGGCCGACGCCGGCCCGATCGTCTTCTATCGGCGGTGTGCCTGCTTCTCGGAGGGGCATAAGCAGGTCATGAACCTTCGCAAGGTTTGTAAGGACTCTCGCCTGAACCCAACACACGTGCGAACCAACGATCAAAACCCGTTCGGTTAGAGCGTAGCCAGCACGCAACTGAGAAGAAATGTGTGCCGATTCTTTCGGCAGGGCGCGTTCGGGGAAACGGAACGCGTTCCTCCATCGCTCGCTAACTCCTCCGCTGTCCTCCTCTTTCCCTATTCCGCTTTCTCACGTTCTCCTCACCCCTACTCGTCCTCCCCCCTCTACCGTCGCCACCTCCTCCCATTGATGACGACCTCACCTGGGAGAAGGCTCGGGGGAAGGCGCCGACGCGTCTTTCGGCCCCGCTTGGGGAGGAGTCGGGTTCTAACGCGGCATCAGATCTCGTTTGATCTTGGGTCACCCTGGCTTTAGGCCCGTCCCCAACAGCCTCCTCCTCGCCCCTCCTCCCTCCTCGCCCCTCTTCCCTCCTCGCCCCTCCCTCCCTCCTCGCCCCTCCCTCCCTCCTCGCCCCCCCTCCCTCCTCGCCCCTCCTCGCCCCTCATCCCTCCTCGCCCCGTCCTCCTCCGCCTCCCCCCCCCCGCGCGCTGCACAGGGCAGCCCGCGCGCATCCCCGCGGACGCCTTCCGCGAGCTGTTCCCCGGGCCACTGGTGGAGGCCCCCGCGGTCGGCGGACAGACCGTCCCTGAGCTTCCAGGAGTGTAAGAAAATAGCACCGGACTTAAAAGACCATGCCCCACGGCTGTTCTGCGTCTTGGTTTTGGGATGGTTCGTCTACTTGTTTCTCCAGACAGGCTTGCCCTGTAGGAGTCCTAGCTCATCAAAAAGTAATTGGTCTTGAGGACCCCCCCTTTTTCCAATGGCACTCCCGGACACTCCCCCTTTTTCCAATTGCCCCCCTCCTTTTTCCAGGCACTTGCTTGCTTGCTTGCTCTTGCGTGCTTGCTCTCGCTTGCTTGCTCTTGCTTGCCCTTGCTTCCTTGCACTTGATCGCTGGCTCTTGCTTGCTTATCATTGCTCGCTTGCACTTGCTTGCTTCCGCTTGCTTGCTTGCGCTTGCTTGATTTTGCTACTCCCGTCCTGCTCCCGTCATCGTTTCGTCCTTCTTCCGTCCTCCTCCCATCCTCCTGTCGTCCTCCTCCCATCCTCCTCTCGCCCTCCTCCTGTCCTCCTCTCTATTTGGAGTCAACGCTTGCTGATATTAGGTTTTTAGGCCTCAACTGCAACAACAAATAGCTCTCTGGAAGGTCAGGGATGGATCGAGCGTTGGTCGACACAGACAGTCGGCCCTGATTAGCAGGTCGACCCTCCCAAATCAAGGGTCTCCCCGTGTCCTGTGCCTCGCGACCCGTGCCTCCCACATTCCTGTGGCAGTGTGAACCTCGGAAGGGCCTCGTGTCTTCTCGCGCGCGTCCTGCCCACTGAAGCCCGACTGCAGCTCCTGGGCGCCAGCCGCAGCTGGGAGCAGGAGGGAAGCGCGGGGTGTGCTGGGAGTCGCGGGGCCCCTGCAGGCTTAGACACCGCCTGCGGGCCCCTGGCGCCCTCCACGCGCGCCCTGGGCGGGGGGCCTCCCCGCGGCCTCCCCTGGGCCCCCCGGGCATTGCACGGCTCGGGAGGAGAAACGGGCCCCAGGGGGGCAGGGGGGTTGGGACTTCAGGGGGCCCCCGTGTTCAACAAATCGCAGCATCCGGTGTGTGTGGGGGGGGAGGTGGGCCGTTTTTGAACCCCAGGGCAATCGACCATTGATCTGGGAGGGAAAGGTCCCCCTGGGGAAGTTGTGGAGACACTTGTGGCCCGTAAACTGAAAGGACTGGATGCCTCGACGCGGATATTCCCCTGTGCGCATGCGGTTTTCTACAATTATCTTCCGCAAGTGTCTGAGCGTCAGCAGGTCTCAGCGCGGGCAAGTGTGCGATTCAGTGGGTCCGAATGTGGGCGACGCGTTCTGTAGCTCTGCCGCCATCTGTTGCTCTGTGCTGCTCTCTGCTGCGCCCCCTGCAATAGCCGCTGGCGCCCCCCCCGCCCACGCACCCTGGGAGGCTGAAGCGCAATGCCTGCCACCTCGTGGGTTCTGACAAGGGGCACGTATGCCCGCCTGAGTTGCCATTCTGCTTGGGAGGTCCCGACAACACGGGTGCGAACGTGCTCGTGCGATGCCCCTGGCGGCTTCTCATTGGGAGGCCCAAGTGTAACATCGCCTACCTCCCGCAAGAAGCCATACTGCTTGAGAGGTCTCGGCAATCTGGGCGCGAGCGGCCCGTGCAATCGTGCCAGGCGGCTCGCACTTGCGAGACCGACGAGAGTGAGTGTGTTGAACGTGCTGCCTCCGCAGGCATCCTGGCTCACGGAAGCTGGGCCGCCCATCGTTTCGGAACCTGCTTAGGGCCAGCAGGAAGAGAGAGAGAGAGAGGAACAAGAGAGAGAGAGAGAGAGTGCGCTCATATTGTGGCTGCTGCCGACGGCCGCCGATCAGCATTGGCAGCGCGGAGCAAGATCACGCACACGGATTACGCAGAGGTGAAGATCGGATGCGCAGGAGAGGATCGCCATGGTGTCAGATTCACCAAGTGGTCTGCGAGACCGCACATTCACAGCAGACGCGCTGGACCCGAGAGAATACAAGCGTTGGAGGCACTGGGCGAAGGCACGGCTCCTCCGCAGCAGCATCCAGGCTGCTGGTAAAAGGGCGCTGCTCTTCACGTTCCTGGACGGCGTGGCCCAGGTGATGTTCGACGACGTAGACGCGGACAGACGTGGACAGATGTCGACGACTTGGCCGTGGACGGATGGGGAGCAGCTGGTTTTCCAGTGGTTTGACCATGCATGTCCAGATATTGGGCCAGAGGACAAGTTGGCGGAGGTCCTCGATGCGACATCTAAATGTATATACACATTTTTACAGATCTATCGATGTAATTGTATATATATGGTCGGAAATCGGAGAATCACGATACGGCCACGAATTACGCAGGGCGTGTGTTCAGCTCTTCGCTCGGGCGCAGCAGGAAGGATTGACATACCCAATGGAGGCGCAAGGCCATACGTTGCTTCGTGGAGCCCGGCTGGGGCTAGCTGATCGCGTTGTGGTGCTTGCGGTTGCGCAGAGGTCCTGGAGGGTAAGCAGACCTGTCGGCGGCGATGAGGAAGACGTGCCGGATGCGACCGAGGCCTAGCCATAGGACCGTGCATTCGGTGAACGAGGAGTCCACCATGAGCGACGAGAGTGTGGCGGAGGAGACAATGGTGCAGGCGCTGCTGGCGGAGAAGGAGCACGACGGTATCCCCTTGGAGGAGATCCTGGAGGAGAGCGACGCGCTGGACGTGCTGGCGACCTGGTCCAAGAACCCAGGGGCGTGAAAGAAGGCGCGCGCGGCCATCAACGACGGGAAACTGAATAGGAAGTTCGGGGGTGCCAAGAGTCCGCTGGACTCAGTGAGGAAACGCACGAAGTAATTGTCGCAAGCTGGGACACTTCTCAAGAAACTGCCTGGTGTCGCGGAGGAAGCCAATAGGCCCATCATCGTCCTCGGCGCCTTCTGGTGCGACCCCGGCCCGCTCAGTGCGTTTCCGCTCGGTGTTCAGGGTGGCCCGATATCGGGCGCGTGGAACTGATCCAGGCAGCGCTGGAACGAGGTCGAGCCAAGCAAAGGGCGATGGAGAAGTCTGACCCGCAAGATGAAGAGTTAGGAATTCGGGAAACGCACAAGACGGTGAATTTCACGATCGACGAGGCCAGGGGCGCGTTGACAGCGGGTGCGCGAAGGGCATCGTCGGTGAGGAGACGCTGGAAGAACATAGACAGAGGTGGTGCGGCGCGGGTGGCCGCGAGGAGGACTGCGAGCACGCGGTGGACAAGACAGCGACCGCGTTCTGTTTCGACAACAGCGACGCGCAGAGGTCCAGACGGAAGTTCGCGGTGCCGCAGTGGATTGGTGAGGTGCTGGGCCGAGCCTGCGTGCGCATCGCGCCTGCGGCGACCCCGTTGCCGCGTTCGAAGAGGGGGCCAGGGGCTTGGGGGGCACCTCGACTTCGACATGGATCAGATAACGTTCTCGGCCACAGGGCAGACGGCGCAGCCTGCCCCCAGCGATGAAGATGATGGCGGCCACTGCGTTCTGGAGATGCGCGCGCCTCCGCCGCTCGCAGACGCGGCGAGGGCCCTGGACTGAGACTAAGGACTTGGGGCCTGCAAGAAGAAGAAGGAGGGGTCTACAAGAAGAAGGAGCGGCGAGTCAACCTGCCCTGGGAGACGCGCGACGACATGCCGGAGGCGAAGCAGGCAGCGCCGACGAGGAAGCAGAGGAGGCCCCTGGATGCCTCAGCGGCGGGAGCCAGGGCCGAGAACAGGAGCGACGTCGGAGCGCTGGACCTTTTCCTCGCCGCTATGGGCGGCGCAGGCGGCGGCCGCCGCGTGCGTCGCAAGCCTCTGGGCGTTCGACCTCAAGCCCAGCTGGAATCTGGACCGGCCTCGCGTCCGACGACGGGCGCGCAGAGGCGGTCGCCGAGGCCGGGAAGCCGCGGCTGCTGACGATGCCCCCGCCGTGCCGGACGTTAGTCAAGCGGCAGGGCCTCATTCCTGCGCCGAAGGGCACGGGTCGGTGGATTTCGCGACTACAGGGAGACCGCGGGCCACGCGCGGTGGCGCATCAGGGTGGCCGCGAAGCAGATGACACGAGGTGGGGTATTTCTTTTCGAGGCCCCTCTGGAAGGTGGAACCTGGGCGCCCGACGAGATGGGGGCCTCTCCGGGCTAGTTGAAGGGCCAGCTATGCGCGGCGAAGAGCGCAGGGTGCGCGCTCGGCCGGATCGAGCCAGACACGGGCACGAGGTGGGCCAAGGGGTGGCAGTCTTGGACGATCGAGAAGGCAATGGCCGAGACGGCGGAGGCCATGCGCCATGGGGGCCGCGGGCAAGCGCGCCATCTATGCCGAGAAGGGCGGTCTGAAGATGAGGAAGAGGGGCAAGCGCACGGGGGCGCACCCCAACCAGTTGCTGGCGCGCATCGCCCCGGGGGCATTGGCCGCGCCGGACAAGGAGAGGGCCGCGGAGATCCTGGCAAGGTGGCAGCGGCGAGGTTGCACTAGAACTTTGGGCACCCAGCGGCGGGCGCGCTCGTCCGCGCCCCGCGCAGCGGATGCGCCTGCGATGAGGCCATGGAGCTGGCGAGGCAATTGGCGCGCGACGTCTGCGACTAGCGCGCGATGCCCAAGGCGCCGCGACCTGTCGGCGCCCGCGAAGGACCTGCCCCCGCCGCGCGCGACCCCGTCGATGCGAAGCACCTGCCGGGCTGGATCGGCGGCCCCGTGACTCCGAGGTGCTTGAATATCGTGGGCGCGGGTTCTGAGCTGCAGCAGATGGGGCAGTTCTTCGAGCGGGAGACGTCTCGTTTGCCGCGCGCCATGTGCCCGCAGACGCTGGCGCGGCGCCGCCATTCCCCGCGTCGGGTCAAGCTGGGCCCCGGCGCCGCGAACGTCGGCCGGGCCATGAAGGCTCGAGGGCTTCGAGAAGGACGGAGCCGCGGCGGTGGACAGAGCCGGGAGAGGCGCGCCAGCAGATCGCGGAGGCAGAGGTGCACCTTGAAGGCAGGCTGATCTCGATGCAGGGGGAATGGCTTGAGGCCGTTGCCAGCGCGTGCGAGGCCGAGGCCAGACTCGCCCGGAGGTCGAGGCATTCCCTTTTCCAGCGGGCGCTCAGGCGGGAGACCCCGTGTCGGAGGAGTCGCAGCCCGAGCGCAACGCGGCGTCGGCGAATTTAGCGGCGCTGCGCAAGGAATTTGCGCGGGGGGCGGCCGTTAGGCGGGCGGCCCGCGCGGCGACGGCGGCGCCGATGGGCGAGCGGGCGTTGCGAGCTGCGCTGGATGCGAGACTTCGAGAACGTCGGGTGTTCAAAGTTCTTGGGGTCTTCTGGCGGACGGACAAAGGGGGCTCCAAGAGGGCGACCGAGGCGAGATGGCGCGGGCTGGCGCGAGTCGCGGGCTATCTGCGGGACATTTTGCATCATCGCTTTCGGCGGGCAACTGGGAGCTGCGACGGGGGTCGCGCGAGGAAATCCGTTCGTGGAACATGTTGGGGGTGGCCTGCTTTCGTCAGAGGCTGTCGCCGGGGTGCGCTGAGGAAGAGTTGCCGCCGGACACGGATATCAGCTGCGACGCGGCGGTGGAAGGGCCGAGTGCAGCCGAGGAGATCGAGGAGGCGGATCCGCCACATGAGTAGGCCCAGTGGATCAGCCAGAAGCGAGCGTGGTCGGGGCGGCGGAGGCGCCAGGACATGTCCGCTCGGAGGTGGATCGGCTCGAGGGCCGACGGCGGGAAGTGCGGGGGGGGGGGGGGGGCGACGCCAGATCGAGATCGCCGGGGCGCCGAGCGAAGGCCAGGGGGCGAGGACCTGCGCCATCCGAGGCGGCGGCGGGCCCCGCGGGCGAGATTACGGGCGAGTTCGCGGCGGCAGGGGTTCAGAAGGGGAAGCGATTCTATTCGCAGACGAAGGTTGACGAGGAGGACTGGCGACGGAGGTGCTCGAGAAGGAGAAATTGGTTATGGCGGCGATCGGGCGTGCGGAGAGCGCGGCGGGCCCGCCGCGCTGCGCGGTGCTGCCCGAGGTGAAGGTGTCAGGGGCGCGTCCAGGACGCGTGGCCCAGATCGATGCGACGGATGAGATCGGGGTTGAGCAGCCGGAGGCGGCCTGTCTGATCGCGAAGGGTCGCAAGGAGCTGAAGGAGTCGGGGGCGACGCCTGGCGTGAAGATGAAGATCGACGAGTCAACGGCAGTGGAGTGGGCGACGATACACACGGAAAAGCGAGCGGTGACGGTGTTGAGTTTTGAGAGGTCCAAGAAGGTGAGGTCGACCTGCCCAGATCGGGCATTGATGTCCAGGTGCGCGTTGGTGGAGAAGGACAGCGGCGCGGTCAAGGCGAGGGGGGCTCGCGGCCAAGGGCTTCGGCGACCCCGACTTGGCGAACCTGTTGGAGATGAGCGGCGCGGAGGCGCAGCCAGAATGCGAGGGCCGCGATGTCGCGGCCAATCGCGAGTCGCAAGTGGGAGATCCAGGCGGGCGACGCGAAGGGGGCGTTCCTTGCGAGCGACTAGCTGGACAGGCCGGGCGGTCCGCAACGCGTGGCTCGACCGCCAGGGGGGGTCCAAGAGGTGGCCGGGGACGTGCTCGTCCGGGCGTGCCCGCCCCTCTGCGGAGTTGGCGAGGCGCCCGCGCGTTGGCGCGGGATGTTCGTTTCTGTGGCGAAGGAGGCGGGCTTGATTCAGTCGAGAATTTTCCGCGCATGGTGTGCTGCTGGGTCGACAAGACGAAGCTGTCGGGCATCCTGGTCACCCGCTTGGACGACGTCATCACAGGAGGCGCCGGGCACCTGTGCGAGGAGATCGAGAAGTTCCTGAGGCGGAAGCTCCCTTTCTCGGAAGTGGATGATCAACGAGGGCGAGTTCTGCGGCTCGCATGCCAGGCGGAGCAGGGACTACAGCATCGCCGTTTCCCATGAGCAGTCCGCCATGGACATGGAGATGCTGGGGGTGGGACGGTTGCGCCAGATGAGCGCGAGCTGAGTCCGCGATAGATCTCAGCATGCAGGATGGCGCTGGGAGAGGGCCACTGGCTGCAGTCGCAGACTCGCCTCGACCTGTCCGCGCAAGTGAATTTGGAGCAGCAACCCATGGGCAGTCCGACAGGCTACCCAGAAAATGATCAACCGATGATTCGTCAGGCTCGGCAATTCTCGGACATGGCTCACGATCACGACGCACGCGGATGCATCATGTGCGAAAGAGAGCAGAGAGGGCCCCCAGGCAGGTTATGCCATTGCAGCAGTGGGCAAGGAGGCTCTCGGAGAGCAGGATAGCCCGTGGACCCTATAAGCGCGGCGTTCGCGTCGCTTGGAACGCGTTGCGGCTGTGACGCTTGCGGGAGAGGCTCCGATTTCGGCCGACGGTGTGGGGCGCCATGGGATGATGATGATGATGATGATGATGATGATGATGATGATGATGATGATGATGATGATGATGATGATGATGATGATGATGATGATGATGATGAGTTTTCTGCAGGAGGCGATGGATAGCGAGTTTAATTCGACTTGTCGAGGCGAGCCGTTTGACGGGAGGGGCTCGGCGCGTGTCATCGATTGTACGTCGGCCTATGATAACATTACTGGATCGGGAGCTCGGTCAAGGATTAAGAGGAAGGCGATCGATGCTACCATCGACGGGGAGTCTTTATCACGATTGCCTGCGACATTTCGGCGTTGAACTGCTGGACTTCCAAGCGCGGGGCGATACCGATCGACATTTTGCGAGCGATTGCGCGATGTGGACATTGCAAGTTCGCCGATGAAGCCACGCATATTCGACGGCGGCCGAGGAGAAACACAGGCGACAAGAGCGAGGCAAAACGGCGCAGAGTCAAACGACGTCAGTGGCGGGTTCTGCCCAGTATGGAATAGTTTGCGACCGCCGGGCGATCGCCCCAGTGGACGTGGAGGCGCGCGATGAAGTTCGCCGCGGCAGCGCAGTAGACTCGGCACGGTGCCCGATCGAGATACCGAGCGAGCCGGGGGAGCTGACTATGCAGGGGGCGCTGGTCTGGGCGAAGGTGAAGAGCGAGAAGTCGGCGGCTCTCCTGGCGCGGGGCCCGTTGACACTGACGCTCTGCATCGACGCCGGGAACGCGCGGGCGCCGGGGCCCGCCGCCCACGCGGAGGAGGCGTTGGAGAACCCAGAGCAGCTGCAGAAGGCGAGCGCGCACTTCGCGGTTGCAGGTCGGTCGGGGCTGCTGGCGGCGGCGCTGGGCGCAGAGGCTGCTAGACGCGCCCCCGGAAATCCCCGTGAGCAGCTGCGCCAAGCAGGAGGAGCAGGGCGAAGGCAGCCAGGGTGCCGAGTCCAAGATCTTCGCGAGTGTACCGGCGGAGGGGGGCCACCATGAGACGATCAAGTCGATCGTGATGCGCGGCGCTACCGAGTTCGTTGGGCATCCAGGCTGGCGCGTGAAGTTTCTGAGGGTGCTGGCCGAGCAGTTCGGCGCGACGTCGGTCTGCGAGATCATCGAGGATGAGTTTGAGCAGGTCGGCCGCATCGACGCGGAGACGAGGGAGGCGAAGTCCGAGGGCGGCAAAGCTTACGGCCGCAAGCGAGGCCGAGTGTGGGCGGTCGGCACGGGCGAAGCTCCGAGGCAGCCCGTGCAGGAACATCTTTGAATGTCCTGCCTTCGGAGGCATCGAGGCTCAAGGAAGCTGGGCCGCCCGCCGCGTCGGGGCCTGCTCGGGGCCAACAGGAGGGAGAGAGAGGGAGAGAGAGAACGCTCAGATTGTGGCTGCTGCCGACGCCCGGCGATCAGCAGAGTAACTTTGTGAATCAGTGAGCCTGCAAGTCTGAGCATGTGTAGATCCGATTACGCGTGGGTATGATCAGGAGCGGGTGCGTTTATGAACGGCTCTGAGTGTGAGATGGTCTGAGTGTAAGAAGAGTCTGGGTATGGGTCGGGGAGGGCGGCAGGAGTGGGTGAGGGGGCGGAGGCATCCAACTAACATCAATGGACCATCCTCAGGATTCGGGGACACCCAGTCCATCGGGTTTTTTGGTTTCTGGAGAGCGATATCAGATCACTGCCGCCTGCGCCCTCCTGGCTGCGTCCGAGGATCGAAGGATTGTGGTTCGAGGGTCGTCGAGGTCGACGTTTTGAACGTTTTCACGCGTCTCTGGCTCGTCGCCACGGCTGGAGGCAATTCGAAATCATTGGCCAAGACGGATTTCGGACAGGGTATCCGTATATTGGGTTTGAGCGGATTGTGGAAGGGAGTGGTGATTCGAGGATCGCTGGTTGTGGGCGTCCTCGATCATTCCGTGTTTCTGGAGGCTTTTAGAGGTCCCCAGACAGATCTCAGGAGACTGGAGGCTTGCATGGACGTCAGGGCTCGGGAACTTGTCCAGAATCGATATGACGCCCGGATGCCTCGGCAACGTAACGTCTTGATATTATATTTGTTCCGTTCGCCTCTCATAGCCTCGCTGGAGGTTTCTACGTCGGGGTACTTTCGAGTTTTTGAAGGTTCGTCGGGCCGTCTTTGGGTGTTGGGCTGCTTTGCTGTAGCTTGAGCCAATCTAGGGGTCGGTTTTCAAAAACGATCTGATCGGGGTGGGGTGTCGTGAAAGCATTTGTTATCAAGTCCTTTTAGCACGCCCCCAGTTTGCCGCTGGTATGTATCAGTAGTAAGACATCATGGTCCAGCTAAATCCACATCGTGTGAGCGCACTTGTGATTCAGCAGCCATGGTTGACGCTACGGTGCCATCCGCGACCGCTGTAATGTTTTTTTGCGCATGGTGATAAGAATGTGTTGCATTTCGACAACATGCGACTTGCGAATCCACAAGCTTTACTTCAAATAGCTGTTCCATGTACACTGTGTGTCGCCGCGCCGTTTGTTCCGACGCGCGGCCTTGCGCCATGGGAAGGGCGCCTCGGCCACCAGGACGCTCTCCGCGTCGGACGCGGTTGGTTTGCCGCGGGGTGAGCCGCGGGGCCGGCCTCGTCTATCGCGGGCGCGGGACGCAAGGTTTGCCGTGGGTTTGCCGTGGTGTCGGCGTCGTCCACATGAGCGCGTCGAGAACAAACGGCGCGGCGACATGTTACGCAGGGAAGCCAGACTGCAGTGGAGACTGCGTTTCCCTGCAGTGCCTCCCCTCGGCCGACAGGTCTCAGAGGTCGAGTCTCCGGACGGCACCGTGGTCGAGTTCGACTCGCCATTTGGCGGCGCTCCGGACCCGCACGTTCTGGACATGTTGCAGGACAGTCGTGCCGTTCTCCTCCTCGTCCTGCTCCTCTCTCCTCCTCTGCCTCCTCCCCTCCTCCCCGGTCTCTCCTCTCCCCTCCCTCCTCTTTCCTTCCGTCTCCTCCCTCCTCCTCCTCCTCCTCCTCCTCCTCCTCCTCCTCCTCCTCCTCCTCCTCCTCCTCCTCCTCCTCCCTCCTCTCTACACCCGCCCTCGCCTTCCAGCTGCCACGGCCTCGCCCGTCTCGCCTTGGATAGGCCCAGGGGATGTTCCGCATCGGTGGCCCGCCCGTTCGCTCGCTCGCTCGCCTCTTTTTCCCTAGTCTTTTCCGCCTTCCTCCCCCACCCCTGAGACTGAGCCTTTCGTCCTGTATCGCTACCAGAAGCAGTTTCCGCACGAGCGGGGCCGACGTTGACTAAGACAGGCTGCAAGTTGCGTTATGGTTCCGACGAGCCGCTGTACTTCCTGAACGGCTTACCCGAGGCGGCCAGACGAGCTGAACAGGGTCAAGATTATGGAATGCTTGAGCTGCAGCCGCCTGTTACGACCGCTCTTCTTCCACCCGTGCCCGCATCTTCGGCGCCGTGCGCGAGGAGACCCGCGCTCTCTCCGACGCTCTGTCCCCCTCCTTGAGCGGAGAGTCCCCGCTTTGGGGGGTGGTGCTCTGCGAGAGCGCGCGGAGGAGCGATGGGTGGGGGGCACATCTCCGGCCAGGGCTCGACCGAAACGGTGTTTTGGGAGATCTTGTGGGCCGTTTTCGTTTCGGCTTCGTTTTGAAGGAGAGGCGGGACGAAGACATAACGATGGACAACTACAATGAGCCGGAAAGGAGAAACACTGTTTCTTAGGTCGAGCCTTGCCTCCTACTCAGTCCTTCTCGAGCTCGGCCGAAGGTTTCCGCCCCAATCCAGATGTCTCCCAGGCCGCTCGCCTTGGTGTCTCCAAGGCCGCGCGGAGTGCAAGGCCGTGCTCGAGAGCTTAGGCTGCGACCATCACTTCACCCAACTTGCGAACATGTCGCCCATTTCTCTGCATGCGAATACATCGACCATGCAGCGTGGAGCTTTTGCACCGTCACACAGACAACAGCTCTGGACGAACACCTTGTCCTGGGACGGGGTCCTCCTCGAGTTCGGCTTGCCGGTCGAGGTGCTGAAATTGACTTCGGGGCAGCTCTGCGGCCACACGCCTGCTTGCTCAGCGGGCGCGCACCCGGCGGCGCGCCGCGGCAGGTCGCCGCCCCGCGAACGCGGCCGCGGAGGCGCACCCCGGACGGGTACCCGACTGGGCACAAGACGGTATAGACTCCGAGATTTTGACCACATGGTACACGTTTGCGTCACTGGAGGTCGGACAGGTATACACGCAAACAAACGCCCCGCGGGGATGGATGAAGACCCTGTGCCCGCACCATTGCACGCTCGCCGACCTGGCCGCTGCCAACCAGGTGTGGAAACACGCCATCGAAGACAAGGCCGACATCACGGTACGGGAGTTCTTCAGCAGGAACCGCATCATCCCCGACATCAACCATATGGACCTGCATTGTACGGCTAGACCGAGACACATACCACGCTCCAGGACAGCAGCGTGGGTGCCCACCAGGGGGGACGGCCACGAATGTACGTATGGACGAACACTGATCGCAGCGCTACTGTGGGAAAGGGCAAAGGATATGACCGAGAAAAGCCTCATTTCTTTCGTCCCCCCTGCAGCTGGGCCCACGAGGAGCTGAAATGGAAAACGTCGACCAGATTCACGGGGTACTGTCCGCACAAGTACAGAAGAGAGCTGGCTTCCAGGATTTCGAGCATAAATCTTTCCATTCACGGACCCGTGAAACATTGTAGCCTTCCACGCAAGGGATCGGCTCGGCACCGTTGTGGACCAGAGCGAGGCCGTGCCCTCGCTGCCTTACCTGACCGACATGCTCGCTACCATGGGAGCCAAGGGCATGCACCCTCGCGCCGACAACTTGATTTTCTACCAGAGCTGCTTCCACATGGCGCCTCTGACTCGGGCAGGCCTTCATGCGAAGGAAGGGGATCCCAACGGCGACCTGGTACAATTGGATGAGGTCGCAGGCAAGGAACTTCGCTACTGGCAGAACTACAGTGCGGTCTACAGGGTGCCTGTCAACCACTATCACGATATCCAGGAAAGGTGCGAAATACACATCGGCCCACCCTCGAACGGCAACCCGAAGTGGCCTATCTTCGAGGGGGCAGCATGCCACGCGCCGGCTGACGCCGCCTGCGACGATGGGATCCACGGCTACCACGTCCCAACCAATCAGCTTGCAAAGGTGGGGGGCAATCAGGATTGAGAGACTGCCACGACCGCGACCAGCCCCACGGGTCGAAACGATCTGCATCACCGTCTTCGGCCGCATGCAGACAATACGGAGGGCCATCCACAATCTCATGGCGCACGTTCCAGCGGACCTGCGGCCGACTGCTGGAGAGACTGAGGACATCCCACTACGAAATCCACGAGGACAATTACGAGGCCGAGCTTCAGTTAAACGGGCTCGCGCAGCGCGTCCCAACAAGCGCCATCGTCAGAACGACGCTCAGATCTCAAGACATGAAAGGCCGAGACGTGAGCAAATGGCGCCATCCAAACCAGGGGCGAACAACAGGGCGATCACCGCTAACCCGACCTCGCACGCCCCGCGCAGGGCCCAGCCCCCGTCGCCGACCGAGCCGCCACCTCCACTCTTTCCGCCGGACTACCTGACCTGGGGCCCGTCTGCTCCCGGCGAGGCAGTCCGACGCGCAGGAGTTCCCGAAGTGCCACCGTTCGCGCCTGGCCGTCGATTGAGGTTTCCCAAACTTTGGGTTCCCTGCTGGCACGAGGGCAACGACGGCGCCTGGAAAACCAAGCGTCCATTTACAACCCGGGCACCATGCAAGCGACGTGGGCGGACCTAGGCAACGCGCTCGTGTAAGCAGGCCAGAAGACGGGCATTATCATCAGACTACGTGGGATGTTTTACGTTTCCATTGCCCGCCGATGGCCGCCCCAATTGGGACGCAGCCGCCGCCGCCGACGCCTCCCGCCCCTCCGAAGCAGCGGTCGCCATCGCCGCAGGCTCGGTGCATTGCGATCGACGACGCTTCCCTCGACGCCGCCATCGCAAGGTACCGCGACGACGTCGACTTCGAGAACCACGTGGACCGACTTAAACGAGCAGTTGGCTTCATGACAGACAGATGTAACCGACGCGAAGCTCTTCGACGCCGACGCCCGCTTCCACGCGCGGCTGCTACTTGCAGGTCAATGCGACAATCTCGGCACCCAGCAAGGGGCGCTCATGATCATCGCAGAGATCTACGCAACGCGTGCGAGCATGGTCGCGGCGGACTCAAACATCGGACCAAACGCGACTGTGGCGACGCTACTGCCCGACCCGCTGGCCGCCCCGACCCGCGGGGCCCCCGCCTCCAGCCGCGATGGGTCGGTCCAGCCGCAACCCGCGAGCCCGGCCGAATCGCTGCAAGGCACCAATGGGGCCCGCGAGAACGACGCCAGCGCCAGCAGACGCTACGCCGCGCATCCTGCTTCGCCACAAAGTTCCATCGGTGATTCCGCGCCGCCCCCTGTCGCGCAGCGCGCCGTTGCTGAGGCGGCGCGCGGCAGCGAGGGCAAGCGACCGAGTGCGCTCGGGCTCTGGCAGGGCGCGCCTAGAAAGCCACTGCCGACGACGCGACGCCGCGAGAGAAGGAGACAGAGGGGACAGACGCGATCCAGACCGCGATGGGCCGAGCCACAACGACCCCGAAAGTCGACGACGACGACGACGACGTTGAGCGCGCGCAAGGCGCAGCCATTGAGCTTGCAAGGCGATACCTCCACCACCGCCACAAGGCGTGACAGCAGGGGTGCGGATCAAGGACCGCATTCACGACATCATCGAGCGCCTGACCGTCGCAATCAGCAACGACCCCTACGAGCGCCAAACCCGATGCCCAGGATCCACGCCCGCGAAGCCATCCCACCGACCCAACAGAGGCCGACAGAGATGCGAAGGTCGACGACCTCCGCGTCAAGCACGACCAGATCCCGGCCAACGTGAAAGGCTCACTCAGAAGCTACTGCGGGCCCCGCGACCTGCAAGACGCGCGCCCTTTTTACGCGAACCAGCGACAAAGGGACTTGGCAAACGACGCAAATCATCGCTTGGGCAACATGCTGGCCTACCCGGCCCGCCCCAAGAGCCGGCTGCAGCCGCAGCCGCGACGACGTGCGCGAGCAAGCGGCGGCGCCACATCATTAGAGAAATTTCCCCACGGGCATCGCGATATCAATGCGGCGCGCCTCCGCGCGCGTGCCGACACCGTTCTTCGTCGCTGACCTGCGCGTGGAAGTCGCAGAGAGGCAATGGTCAAGATGGCCCAGCTCATCACCAGCCAGACCCCCCCGCCATGGGGCGAGGCGCAGAATCACCGCGGCCAGAAGCCGACGCCAGACTTACGAAATATATGGGACTTACTGCCGCCAACCGACCCGGACATCTGGACCGTGCCGCGACGATTCGGACACCTGGGCCAAGAGTCATCGACTTCAGGACTGAGTGCAGTTGAGCAGACACACGAGGCCAGCTCGTTGCAGGCCACAGCGACCGCAGACCCGACGGGCCGAACGGCCGCCAGCAGCGCCGCCGACAACCAAGCACCGCGCCAGATGCAGCGGCACCCCATCGGCGACAGCTGCATGGCTACAACGATCCGCAACCTGGTCGCGCACCAATGCACCGAAAAGGGGCGCTCCCAAAACCGGCGAGAGCAAGCCCGCAACGACGCTGCCCTCAGACAGACCACCGATGTAGTATCCGCCTTGGCGACCAGCAGGAGGCGGACAAGGGCGCCCTCCTAGTCGACGGGCCAGACCCGTGGAAACCGGTTACCAGCGCCAGACGGACCAGGAGGCCTTCCCACTCTGCGGGCCCGACCCGTGGAAGCCATGGCCGACCTGCTCAGACGCCTTACCAGCGCGACCACCCAACGGCAAATCAGGCGACTCCCCCCTGATCTCCCACAACGCGAGGAACTTCTCGCGATGGGACCGGCCTAGCCGCGGCCGATCAGCGCGCTTCTTCCCGCGCAATGCATTTGCTTTTGCAGACAGAACCACCAGCTGCTACGCACCCACTCCCACCTCTACACTATCCCGAAACCGACGTGCACGTTTTCACCGTATAGATGGCCGCAGCACAGTTGCCGGTGCGGGAGTCCACCTTTTTTCGGCAGTTTGACAGCGTGACGCGGCAGTGCTCTGCGGCGCGAACATCGGTTGCGCCGGCAGCACATCGTGGACCCCAGTGGCGACCGCGATCATGCTGAGTTGATTGTGCATGAGCCGCATTTCCTCACCAACCTGCAACCTCGCCCTACCTCCTGCCTCTTCTGCTCGCGGCCGCATCTCCCCCCGCCGTGCCCAGCCACCATTATCTTCACCCCCCTCTTGTGGCGGGGCACGGGTCGCGTCATATAGGGGAGGGAGGGGGCTCGGACTCGCCGCGGGCCGTCCTGGCAAGGGCCAGGGCGGCCGCGGCCGCGGCCGCAACAAGCCATTAGGCATCGGCCATCGGAGCACCTCCACTTCCACCTTCACCCCACCTCCGCGGCCATCAGGGCAACATCAGCGGCCATCTGCAGCCATCAGGGCACCAACTAGGTCTGCTCAAAACAGCTGCGGCCGCCAACCGCTTACCCATACGGCAAACCACACACACACACACACACCGCACAGTTGCGCCGCCGCCCAGGCGAGAGTGGCCGGCGCTGCGCCTTGCTACCATTGGGGTTGGGCCCAAACTTCCGTCGCGCTCGGTGGAAACCCCAAAGGCGGCCCAGAGGCCGACGTGCTGGGAGCCCTGTGCTTGTCCTGCGTGCAGGCGAGGGATCCCGCCGTCGGCCTCTTGGACGCCTGTGGGGGGTTCTTCTGGGCAGAGGGAGAGGTCGTTGCGTTCCTGTCCGCTGCAAGCGGCACTCCAACGGGGGTCCCGCGGGATCTTCTACCGCAGCCGCCGCCGCCCGCCACCGCAACTCTCCCCCACTTAAGTTCGCTTCCACTCGGCCTTTCCCTGCCGCCGCCGTCCTTTTTCCTTTCCGTTGGCGACGCGACCACCGCGTGGGTCTGCAACCACAGCCCTGAGGCTGAACATGCTCCTGCTTCTCCGCCACGCCACGCCCATTGCCGTCTCCTCCGCTTTATATTTCCCCGCTCCGCGCCTCCAGCTCCCCCTGGACGGGCGAGGGCACCTCTGCGGACGGGGGCCCTGCGGCGCTCCATGGGCACCAGCCCCGCGAGGCCGGGGGACCCAAAAGGTAGGAGGGCCCTTCAACGCGGGCCCCTACGGGGCCCCCCACGCGCCACGCGCTGCCCGCGCCACGCTGCCGCCTCAGATATGTTTATATAATTTTGTCCTCCGAGGTTAGGACAATGAGGTTATGTGTATCCTTCTCCCCCCATCCTGTTCCGCGGGGCCTCTTCTCCCCAATAGAGGAGGAGGAGGAGGAGGAGGAGGAGGAGGAGGAGGAGGAGGAGGAGGAGGTGGAGGAGGAGGAGGAGGAGGAGGAGGAGGAGCAGGAGCAGGAGCAGGAGCAGGAGCAGGAGCAGGAGGAGGAGATCAAGAAGAAGAAGAAGAAGAAGAAGAGGGAAGAGGAGGATAATGAGGAGGATAGCGAGGACGAGGAGCAGGAAGGGCGGCAACGTCTGAAGGACATCGATGCCATCACATACCAGCAACCAGGAGGAGAGGGGGGCATGGAGGATATGGGAACGAGGGCGCGCGTGGGAAGGGAGCGGGAGTGCATGAGAGTGTCGGGTGCAGGGGCATCCGGCCGAACTCCCGATGACCAGCGTCCAGTTCAGAGCTCTAGGATGTGAGCCCTCTAGCAACCCTGATGTATTGGCAGTATCCGCGGGGCTCGAAGCCCTACGTCTGTTTGGGTGGGCCTGTCCCGCAGACTTAGTCTCTGCCGCAACGGCTGGTTTTAGTGCGCGGCCAGTGTGGTTTAATTGGGACTCGTACCTATAGGCCTCGTCCGTCCCTGGCACCCAGAGTTGATATCAACAGTGCGATGTGCCGCGATGCGATCAGCACGGGTGGGAAGAAGCGCGCTCAAATTTATGTCTCCACGTTTGCTTAGCCAGGCGCCAGCATGGTTATTCGTCGCAACCTGTCCAGTTGTCAAACTTCAGCATACCAGGCGCCGCTATCAATCTGATCATTATCCATGGACCTGCTCGCCGCCTCTCGTCAAGCTTTCGTCGATATCCCCGTCGTTTTGCCCTCTCGTCCTATCACCTCCTGGGCCCGTCCCAGACGATGAGGAGGAGAAAGACGATACTAGGGGATGATAGTAAGCAGGCATGTGAAGATGACCTCTCCGCTCGACCTCGAGCAGGCAAAGGAACGCGCGGAGAACGAGGGAAACCTCTCCCGATCTCGCGGGGGAGCAGAGGGCTCATCCCCTTGCTGGCTCCACCTCTCCTCCGCTTCTCCTTCACTCCCGCCCCTCCCACCCTCCTCGACCCTAACGCCCCCGAACTCCTCACCCTGGACCGCGCCCCCCTCCCACTCTTCGTCCTCCTCCTCCTCCTCCTCCTCCTCCTCCTCCTCCTCCTCCTCCTCCTCCTCCTCCTCCTCCTCCTCCTCTTACTCCTCCTCATCCCCCCTCCTCCCTCTCCTCCTCCTCCCTCTCCTCCTCCTCCTCCTCCTCCTCCTCCTCCTCCTCCTCCTCCTCCTCCTCCTCCTCCTCCTTCTCCTCTCCATTTCGGCCTCTTCGACGGTATTTTCCTCGACACCCTTCCTCCCCATCCGCAGGGCCTCGGGAGGGAGTTCCAGAGCGAGATGCTGCCCGCCATCCGCAAGCAGGACCGAGGGCTCTGGCGAGTTGTGTCCACTTCTCTTGGGCGTCCGAAGACCTCTCTCTCGCAGCTCCCGGGCTCCCTGTGCGAGTGGTGTGCGCGGGGCCTTTGGACCCCATCTTCTCAGACTTAAGTCGGGCATGTCCCTCTACAAGAGGAGTATTCAAACATAGTTTTAAACTAGTATGGGAACGATGTTAGAACTATGATAGTTTTTTTGCAGAAAACAAGTGTTCATGATTTGTCATGTTGCTCCCAAAATCCGCCCGTAGGAGGACATGCCGTGACATGCCCGACCTAAGCGTAGGCTCTCCACGTCACAGGCCTCTCCCTTGTTTCCCTCCTCCGCGGCCGCCCTCAACTTTTCAGTATGCTCCTAGCTCGCCGCGCCCCGCCGGCTCACAGACGCGCTCGTGACCGCAAGCGCTGCAAGCAGAAACGTTGTGAGCGTCCCCTGGCCAGGAAGCGGCCAGGCCAAACTACGGAAAGCTTGCCTTGGCTGCGATTTGTGCGCGATGCCTAATCAGTCTCTAGCAAATCAATCGTTCCATCGTGCTGGTTGCCAACTGGGGTGTGCGAGTCACCATTGAGCTCTCGTACCGAGCTCCGCCTGCTTGGGAACGTGTTTGCTTTCGTGGGGCAGCAGCAACCGATCAAATTCCCCGTTCGGAAGCCAGCTATTATGAGGAGGTTCACCACACAGTTGCGCAACAATTAGTCCTTGAGATCTGGTCTTGTATTCCATCTCATCCTCATTCATCATCTTAGGCCGCTCCTTTCCCGTATGGATACTCATCTGGTTATTCTGCGTTGTGCTTCAATTGCCGTTTTCACCTTTACGTATGCATGCTGCGTCCGAAAAGGTTGAATACCGTTCTTCGTTTGCACCCTTGGTTTGGGCCTCCCGTCCAATTGGTCAGGGAGGCCAGGGCTGAAACGCCACCCATTTGCTGGAGCAGCTGCACACCACGTAACGCTGTGTGGACAGTGCTGCAACACACCATTTGGCCTCCCGTTGTCTGCTGAGGCCAGTGCTGGCGCTTGGCAGGCCCCGCTCTCCTGCCGGGACGACCTGCAGAAGCTGTGCCCCGGCGACAAGTCGGCGCCCTATGGCGGAGCGCGCTTGTTCTCAGAGGGCCTGGAGGCCAACAGATGGGTGGCGGTCGGGGGTCTCGCAATGGAGGGCGATAGAATTAAGTTGGGCATGTCCCTCTACAGGAAGAGTATTCAATAATAGTCCAAACGCAGTCTGGTGACGATGCTTCGTGGTCTCCTTGTCATGCAGCAGGCATGTTTTGACTGTTTTGTATTTGTGTTGCGAAATCAGCCTGTAGGAGGACATGCCCGACAGAACGATAGCAGGGGGGAAGAGGGGGTGCAAAGAAGGCTGCAGGAGCGGAGCCCTGCATGGGGCCCCCCATGGGGCCCCGGAAGTACACGAAAGGCACACGCTTCTCCCTCCCTCGCGGATTGCCCGCCCCACCATGCGACGGCCGATGGCAGTGCACGGCAGGTTCGCGTCGTGTCGTCCGGCGGCGACCCTGCCGCAGGCGTTCAGCGTTGAACGCCGCCGGCGACCCAGAATCGGTCGATGTTGAGCGATCGGAGGCTTCGGAAAAGGCCGATCGTTCGAGGTTGAACGATCTCCGCGGTGTCAGGAACCAACGCTGGGGTCGACACGACGTGAACCTGCCGTAAGTTCGGCCGGGGTGGCCTATACGGATGACGAGTTGCGGAGCAAGACGGCCAAGGCCAGGAAGGGCACCGGCGTGCAGCTAGCAGTCCGGGGTGGGTCGGCGTTGATCTTCATCGGTTTTTGAAGCAGGTTCTGAGAGCACTTAGAGCCGTCTTGTTGCCTTCTTGGAGCCTCCTGGCGACATGTCGAAAGCCATCTTCAACCGCCTTCGGCTATCTTCAGCCATCTTGGGGGACATCTTGGAGCAGCGGGGGCCCTCTTGAAGCCATCTTGGGCGGAAAAGGACCCCCTGACACATAGCGGCACCCCCAACCCTGAACAAAAACCTCACAGCTCTCCGATGTAACGAGGGGTTTCGTTTTTGAAGAGGAAAGACAAATTTCTTAGGCCACCTTCCGAGGCTGGAATTTATACACGACCACCGCCTGGAGGATCAAGTTCGGGGATCTCGTCAGGCGGTGGATATGGACTATCCATATCCGCCACCCGCTGGGGCACCAGGACGTCGATTCCCAGGCGGTGGATATGGATAACTTCCCGCCTCGCGCACCTGCGCCCGGAGGGCTGCTGTGATTTAGCCTTTGGATTTCATGAGGGGCTGTGGTCGTCGGACTGCTCCTCGGACCCAGGTCGGGACCGTGTTCGTGGCCGAGGCGCACCGTGGCCAGAACAAGCCTTAAGTCGGGCCTGTCCCTCTACAGGAGGAAAATTCAAATATGTCAACAAAAATAGTCAGGGGACGATTTTCGAATATCTTTGATCATTTTTGAATATTTCTGCCTATTGTTGATTTTTGTCCGAGATCCGCCTGTAGGGGGACAACCCCGAACTAGAACAAGCCGCTTCGCTCCTTGTTCAAGCGGCTTACGCCATTCCGCCGACTTCCCAGCGGAGTCGAGAGACGTCCAGGGCATCCGGTGGGCTACCGGCTTCTGGTGGGCTCGTCGTGGGGCTGGCTGTGGAGCTCTGTGGCAGAGCCTTTTGGATGCATATGATGGCTTCTTGGAGTGACTCTCAGGGGTCCTCTTCGCGACGGCGCAATATGACTGCATCTCCGTGCTGGGTGCCACAAGATGTGGGCGTTGGCGGAGAGCCTGGCCAGTGCTCAGGCGTCAGCCTCACAGCTCGCCAGGACCTGACTGCTTGCCGTATGCTGCCTGGAAGAGATCTCCCGACGTGATGTCTTGGATTTTGGAAGGAGGATGGACTCCCTGGGGGTTCCGCCATCTCTTGGGCGTCGGAGGATGCGCTTGGGGAACGAAATTACATAAACATAAAACTCGGAGGTCCGCACGGATTTCTCGGATCGGCGCTGGCCCCCCTCCCTGGCGCGCGGAGCGCGCCAGGGGCGGCGCCGGAGGCGCCGCCAGGGGGCCCCAGCGCCGATCTGAGAAATCCGCACGGACCTCCGAGTTTTAATGTCTATGCCATTATTCGTTCCCCCAGCGCCTGGCAAAAACCTTCGGAATGCTTGGGTCGTCGATGTGGGGGGGGACGCGCCCCGCCGGGCCAGGAGGAGGCGGAGGCGGAGGCGGCGGAATGCTCGGGCCGTCGTCGTTGGGTGCAGGGGGGGGGCACACGCCAACCCCGCCAGGCCCGGGCCCCCTGGAGGACCGGAGGGGTC
>CAUYUJ010011925.1:37500-77500 GCA_963575745.1 Prorocentrum cordatum | reverse complement strand
TTTGTGTGGGTGGGAGCCCGTCTTGGGTTCTCAGGCCTGTCGTCGTCCATGTGGGGTTTGACGCAGGCGCCACGTAGGAGTTGGAGCCAGGTCGCCACCACAGCGCCCATCCTTTCGGTGCCGCCCTCGTTGAGTCCGCTCCGCCGTCGAAGGGGAAACCGGCCGCTGGCTGAGGCGGCTGGGGCAGCGGTCTGATACGCACGCTGTGTCTGCCGCCCACCCCCCGTGGCGAGTGCATGCTGGGCGGCCCCCGCCTGGCTCACTCACGCAGGACGAGCGCAGCCCCGCACGTGTGCAGGACATCAAACCCATGCAGTCACACGCAGAAGTGGGCGAATCGAGGAGCAAGAAAGGGGGAGGAGGAGGACGAGGAGCTGGAGGAAGAGGCGGAGGACGAGGACAGATCGGACGAGGAGCAGGCGGCCTTTTGGGTGGCCCCCCTCTGCCCGTCGAGGTTATTTTTCCTGCCTTCGGGGGCAGCGGCCCCTTCAGCCTCTTCCGCGCTTGGTCTTGGCGCGGACCTCTGCATTTCCGACCGCTATTCTGATTGATTTGTATTAGCATTCTGTTTACTATGATTAATTGTTGTATTTTCATGTTTTACTGCTACTGCGGTTTCATTATTATTGTTATTGATATTATTTTGGTTATTACTAGTAGTAGTAATGATGATACTATTATTATTATTATTATTATGATTATTAATATTGTCATTATTGTTATTATATTATTATTATGATTGGTATTATTATTATTAGTATTATTATTATTATTCTTATCATTATTATTATTATTATTATTCGTATTATTATTATAAGTAATATTATGATGAATTGTACAAGTTCTACTACTACGACTGTTCTTACAATCCACATCATCCGTAGTGTTGTTATTTTTGGTGTTATCACCATTATTAGCTATATACTTATTCTTCGTATGATCACGTCTACGATTATCATTCGTTTTAGTAGTATTACCATTCGTCTTGTTATTCATCTTCTTGCCGCTCTTCCCCTTCGTTCGGCCCATGACGCCCCAGGCTCAGAAGGCGCGGCCCCTCCTCCTGCGCCTGGTCCTGAGCCTTTGCGCCCTCGTCCTCCTCCGCACTGCCTGGGGCGACCCCTTTCCAGCCTGGCCCACTCCTCCGCAGCCCTGTGTCTCAGACGTAGCCATTTTGGCTCAAGCTGCTCGGGCCCAGGCCGACGAGGCAAGGCGACCCGACCCGCCCAGCATGGCACCGAAGAAGGGCAGCAAGCGCGTTGCCGCAGCTGTGGGCGCGGCCGGCCGCCCAGGCAAGGCGGCGAGGCGCTCGCCCCAGGAGGAGCAGCTGCATGCCGTGGCCCAGGCCCTCGCGGCCGCCGCGCTGCCCGACGGGTGCCGCGCCATGCTTCTGGCGGTGCTCCCGACGAGCCTGGGCGCGCCGGCGGACGCGCGGCACGCCGTGCAGGCCCGCGTCGTCGACATGGTCGGGGAGGCCCTGGCGAGGACGCTCGCGGACAGGGACGCGGCCGCGTCGAAGGCCACCGAGGAGGCAGCAGCGGCGGGGCGCCGCCAGGCAGAGCTTCAGGCTGCGCAGGCGGCGTCCGAGGGCGCCCGCGAGGACAGGGCCAAGGCCATGCAGGACAAGAGGGCCGCCCTCAGCTCCGCCGACGCCACCCTGACCGAGGCGAAGGTCACGCTCGCAGGCAGGCAGAAGGCCGAGCTGGCCGCGAAGGAGGCAGAGGCGGCCAAGATGACCGAGTGTGAGGCCTTCGACCTCCTGGTTGCTGAGCACCTTTGTCCCCTCAGGGAGGGCGCGTGGGAGGAGGGCGCGCTGTGTGGGCAGCAGCGCGTCGAGCAGCTGCAGCCCGCGCTGCAGATCGCAGACCTCGACGCCTCGGTCAGGGCCTCGCTCGGCAGCTCGGGCTCCAAGAGGGCCTCCGAGCGCAGCGCCTTCGACACCCTGGTACTCGAGCAGGTTGCCACCAGCCTGTTCGAGAAGGCCGCCGCGCTCCGCAGGGAGCTCGCGGAGAGGGCGGCGGGCCTCGCCGAGGCGGGCGCGTGCGTGGCGGCGCAGGCCTCGGAGGTGGACACGGCGGAGGGGGCGGCGCAGGAGTGCAGGGCCGCCTTCGAGCAGGCCCTGGCCCAGCTGCACGAGAGCGAGGCCCAGGCCAAGGCCGCTGCGCAGGAGCTGCAGGCCTTCGCCGCGGAGGTCCAGAGGGCCTCGCAGGCCTCGGAGGCGGCCCAC
Source organism: Prorocentrum cordatum (assembly GCA_963575745.1). Classification (NCBI taxonomy): domain Eukaryota; class Dinophyceae; order Prorocentrales; family Prorocentraceae; genus Prorocentrum; species Prorocentrum cordatum. The sequence goes on along the minus strand of CAUYUJ010011925.1, from coordinate 75,273 downwards.
GGCAACCTCGAGCTCTTCCGGGCGGGCCCGCTCGCGGCCTACGAGGCGCTCCGGCACTTCGATTCCAAGGGCGCCGAGGCGGCGAGGGCGGCCACGGCGGCGTCGAAAGAGACCCTCGCGTGCGTCACCGCGGGCGGCGCCTGAGCTGGGGCCTCCAGTGAGAAGGGATGAGACAAGGGGGGGAGGGAAGGCCAAACGTGCCCCAGAGAAGAGGTGCCCTAGAGAGGGGGCCTCAGGGCCCGCCTCGGGGCGCCCAGCGGCTGCGTTTTGACGCCCACCCTGGCTGGAGCCGAGGCCACTGCGACACCTTCGTGGGGGGTACGTCGTCTGGGCCCTTCCCAAAAGCTTAGCAGGCGGCGGGTCGTCTCGGAAGCCCCCTGACCTTTGAGAATCCGTCTGTGGCTTTGGAGAAGGCTGACAAAGTTTCCCCTGGCACTCATTGGCCGGCGGGGAGGAAGAGGAGGAGGAGGAGGAGGAGGAGGAGGAGGAGGAGGAGGAGGAGGAGGGGAGGCGGAGGAGGCGGAGGAGCGGAGGAGGCGGAGGCGGAGGCGGAGGAGGCGGAGGAGGAGGAGGAGGAGAGGAGGGGAAGAAGGGGAGGGGGGGCGATACTCGAGGAGGAGAAGGGGGATGATGATGATGATGATGATGATGATGATGATGATGATGATGATGATGATGATGATGATGATGATGATGATGAGGATGAGGATGAGGATGAGGATGAGGATGAGGATGAGGATGAGGATGAGGATGAGGATGAGGATGAGGATGAGGATGAGGGATGAGGATGAGGATGAGGATGAGGAGGATGAGGATGAGGATGAGGATGAGGATGAGGATGAGGATGAGGATGAGGATGAGGGAGGATGAGGATGAGGATGAGGATGAGGATGAGGATGAGGATGAGGATGAGGATGAGGATGAGGATGAGGATGAGGATGAGGATGAGGATGAGGATGAGGATGAGGATGAGGATGAGGATGAGGATGAGGAGGATGAGGATGAGGATGAGGATGAGGATGAGGATGAGGATGAGGATGAGGATGAGGAGGAGGAGGAGGAGGAGGAGGAGGAGGAGAAGGAGGAGGAGGAGGAGGTGGAGAAGTAAGAGGAGGGGGAGGAGGAGAAAGGGGAGGAGGAGGGGGGGCCGATACTCGCGCTTCGCGCCTCGCGGCCTGGGCTGCAAACGTGGTCTTCTTCAGGTCGTCGGCGCGAAGGCGGTGCGAAGGCGGCGCGAGGAAGACCAGGCGCCTCGCATCGCGCGGCGCACAGCGCGAAGTGAGGTGACCGAAGAGGCGGAGAGGTTCGGCAGGGGGGGGGGGATGCTACGTTGGCTTGGCCGAGCCCCCGCGGGCACGATGCGACAAGCGATGCGATCGCTCTCCCCCAGCCGCTGCCCCCCTCCTTAGACGTCCCCGTCGCCCTGCACGGCCAGATGGCGTCTGCGCGCGCCGGGGGGGGGGGCGGGATGTGAGGACGCGGGCAGCCCAGGCTATGCCGAGACGGGGTGCGCGGCCCGATCGTGGTAGCTCACGTCGGGTTGGCGCGCTCCAGCATCGCAGCTGCACGGGGCCGGCAACTGTGTGTATATATGTATGGCACTGCCGCCTCCGCTGCTTGTACCACTACTCATCGGAGGGGCGAGAAGGCGAGTCCGACAACACAGCATAACCATGCGCTTGTGGATCTCCGCGCGGAGTTCCTGGATCTGCGGTGGATCGGCCTTCCTGGGCTTCGCCCCTGGCGCGTCGATCCACGAGATCCGCGCGCAGCTCCGAAAGTTGCTGTTGTTTGTTATGCTGTGCCCGGTTTCCCTGAGAAGAGCCGCCAGCGTTCAGTCGGGCAAGTCCCCCTACGGGAAGAATATTCGAGAAAAGTCCAACGATCGCCTGGTGACGATTTTACGTGTTATGGTTATCATGCAACAGGTTGTTTTCGCCTATGTGTTGGTTCTTTTGTTCAAAATCCGCTTGTCGGAGAACATGTCCGACCTAACTCTGGACGCCCGAAATGGGTACGGAAAATTGGGTACAATGCCCAACAACAGATGTTGTCCAAAACCGACATCGACCGCTGTTGGGTAGGCGGCTTTTTGCCTTCAAAGAGCAATGCCTGTGGCGCGGACAGCGAGGCCTTTTCACAATGAGCAGGAGCTGCTGCTGGGCGTCGTACCCCTTCTTTCCGTACCCATGCCGATCGTCCCGACAACACCTGCGCAATCGGCAAGCCCCCCCCCCCCCCGTGGTGTGGTCCACGGCGAGGACCCCCCCCCGAGCCTGGAGGTCGGAGGGGCGCCTCGGGCGGGTCGCCGAAGAAGCGCAGCGGCACCGCGCCTCCGCGAGGGCCTCCTTCTGCCTCTGGGCATCCCGGATGGAGCTCGGGTTGGGGAGGGTCGGAGGATCGCTCCGCATCGCCGATGCATCGACGATGCGGCTCGGCGGATTTTCTCCACCCCGACGTCGCCGATGCATCGCCGACGTCGCCGATGCATCGCCGATGCGCCACCGATGTATCGGCGATACATCGGCGAGGCGGTGCAATCCTCCGGCCCCGTCTACTCGGACCCCGTCTAGGAGGCCTCTACTGCTCTCCTGGCCGCGGCGGCCTTCGGTGCGGATGTGTCTCGCCCCTTTTGCTGCCCAGGGGCAGGGCTCGAGCTACATGGTGTGTTGGCGATGTCGTGGGCCGTTTATTCGCTTTGGCTTCGTTCCCCGCGGCAGTGGCAGAAGGAAGACAGAACGAAGGAAAACGAACACAACACGACATCGAAAAACACGGTTTGGCTCGAGCCCTGCCTAGGGGCAGGCGCCGCGAGGCGCATTCTGCCCCTGATCTGTGGGCGCCGGAAGCTCAGGAGCTCCCAAGCCGCCCAGACCGGAGGAACACAGCTTCGCTTCCAGGGTGTAGGAAGGAGGTCGAGGATCCTCAGGGCGTGTGTTAGCCCAATGTGCGCGTTCCCCCGTGCCTCATCGACTCGGACGAGCCTCGGCCGCAGCACGCTGACGAGGACCTTCAACGTCCGAGTTCACCGCCAGCGCGCAGCCTGTGATGGCCCTCGCTGCGCCGCATGAAGGGCCTCGGCGGGCAAGCACCCGTTGGCGCCAGCACACGTTCCGAGGATCCTCGAGAAGGCGCCTCCAGACGGGAGGTCGAGCACTCAGAGTGTGGGAGGCTCTCGAGCCTCCACGGGGTTCGAGCGCTTGCCTTTTTTTGCGGCCGCTGCCGCACCCGAGCCGCACCTCCAGGGATGCTGGGGCGACCCTGGCCACGATCCAAAAGCTCTGTGGCTCCCCCGCCACCGCCGGCGTGCTGTCCATACTCTTCCTCGTTACGCGAAGGAGGAGGGAACGAGAGTTCGCCTTCGGGGGGCCCGTCGTCGTGAGGGCTGGGTGCAGCTCGGAACACTGGTGCGTCTGGACCCCGGGAGGGGTCCTGGGATCGATCTTGAGCTGCCGTCGTCTCATTTCGCGCGTTACGCCTCCCCCATCCTCCTCCCCCAATTCCCGCCTAAGGGGGCGCAGTCCCAAGGGGATCCCTTGTAGGCGTGACCGGAGAGGAGAGGAGGAGGAGGAAGAGGAGGAGGAGGAGGAGGAGGAGGAGGAGGAGGAAGAGGAAGAGGAGGAGGAGGAGGAGGACGAGGATGAAGAGGAGGAGGAGGAGGATGAAGAGGAGGAGGAGGAAGAGGAGGAGGAGGGGGAGGATGAAGAGGAGGAGGAGGATGTGGAGTGGCTCAGCCTTGGGCGGACGCTTCAAAAAGAAACCAGCTCTGGCGAGGGCAGCGGGGCGGACACTCCCCCGTTCTTCACGGGAAGCCTTGGCGCCCGGGCGGACCCGGGTCGTCGCGAGACGGGAGCGCTTTGTGAAGGCCACGTCTACATCCCCAGGACGAAAGTTTTTCCTCTTGGGCCTGGGACGACGGCTTAAAGTCTTGAGCAGACGCGCGTGGATAACCGCCGTCGGATCCCGTGAAGTTCGCGCGGATCCAATTGTGTCTTTGGCGTCTGCTTCGGTGGATCCGATTTCCGTCCGCGCGGATCCGATTTCGGATTGGCTGGATCCGTGTTTGGTCTTATCTTTTACGGCGGATCCGATGTTCACCTCGTTTGAAATTTATAGTATGAAATTTAAACAGGGAGCTGGAGGAAATCGGATCCGCGGCCCCCGGAACCCGCCCGTGTTAATATTATACGGGAGAAAGGGGCTCGGTCATTATCTTCCAACTCATCATCGCCATTTGCACCTCAAGAGGCAAATCTTTCGTCATGCGTAAGTAAGTAATTCGGACATGCCCTTCTACAGGAGGAATATTCCCAAATAGTCAAACATAGTTTTGGGACGATTGTTTGTGTACGTTTGAGCATTTTTTGGCGGATTCCGATGTTTCAAAGAACAAGAAAACAAATCGTCCAACATCCGCTTGTAGGAGGACACACCCGACCTAAGGCCACGTCATCATATGGCCCGGTCTCTGAGTTTCCAGAATGGACCCCACCCCCCTGGGGGACAGCCAGGCTGGTAAAACTTGACCTTCCGATGCGTCTTCGGATGCTTCTTGTGCAGCGAAGTATACAGAAACCAGCTGGAAAGTAAGCTTGCTGGAGCCGACCTATCCTGAAGTATGTTGGAATAGGTCGACGGGAGTTTTTGGGCGAAGCCCACAACAAACCAATACCACTACAGCGCTTTCCACAGAGGTAGGGCCTGGGCCGGACGCCCTTGGGGCGCGCGCCCCTCAAGACTGAGGCTGAACTGGAGTTGTGGACGACGATCAACCGAGAGGAAGCATGTTGCCAAATAATTTCTAGATGCCTAAGACATGATCTAAACATGCCTTAAACATGTCAAACACATGTCTAAAACATGGCTAACACATGTTTATTTTCAAACATGTCAAGCACACTTGTAGTTTAATGATCAGCTTGTTAGGGTGCTCATTGTCATGGCATCCACAAGACGGGCGGAGGCCTGTATCCAGGGCAAACGCCCTGGGAGGGCGGGGCTGTCGTAAGACAGTCGCGGAGGACACACAACATCGATTTCAATTTTCAGATGTGCGCATGGGAACGTAACTCGGGGCTCAAGAGACGGGGGTCGATGCAAACGGGGGTCAGCCAGAGCGCCCGATTTGGTAGGATCCTGCAGGGCCAGGGTCGCACTGACCCGGGCTCGGGTGCAGGATCCTGCAGGATCTTGCATGATTCTTCGCATTGGCCCGGGTTTGGTGCAGGACCTTGCAGGATTATGCAAGGGCTGACTGGCCCGGGTCTGGATTGACCCAGGTCTGAAGATCACCGAGTAGCGGTCGGGACACTTTGTACACCCAAAGTGCAGGCGGCTTTTTCTGATCCGTGGAGAAAATGAAGTCGGACCGCAGTTTCCAGACTTGGACTGCGTGGTGGTGTCCAGTTTCGATTGGCTTTGCGCCGTGACGAGCGGGGGAACTCGACATGGGATATCGTTCTTTGAGCCCCTTGAACTCCTGGTGGAGGTTTGGGGGCGGGCGCCCCTAAGTTTTGCAGCATGTTTCGACGATGTCGTGAAGCCACGGATCCCAGTGCAGTCGGCAATGGAGATCTTTTGGGGTTCGTTCAGATCAATCGGCCGCCCACTGCGCAACAGTTTGTATTGCCACGACGCCGAAGTCCATAAAGAAATTGCCAGCCGCGGGAAACTCGACCTATTCTTGATATAGTTCGGATAGCGTTTTCGGGCCACGCGGTGTCGCAACCCAAATGGTCGCACTTGGCTCGTTTGTTGAAGCGGACGCCCCTTAGTGTCCCAATTAGACGAGAGCTTGCGTTTTAGCGCGGCCTAAACATGACCCTCGTCCGTGGCGCGTCGGGTCCAGACAGCTTGCAGGTCAGCGCCAGCTGCGTCCGCGCGGAGAGAGGATCGCCAGACCGAGCCTGGCGCTCCCATCGCGCCGTTGCTCATTCATCCGGTGCCGCCAGAGGAGGCGGCCGCAGCGGTGGTTTGCCTGGATTCGGACCTCAGCCTCCTCGCAGATGACAGCAACCTCTCCGCAGAGGTCCAAGCAGAGATTGGGAACATGGGGCACTGGACTTCGAGGCTGTTCGGGCGTGCTGTGGAGGCAGTGGCAGAATTGAATCCAATGTTACACCGGGACATAGAACCGCACGTATACCGCAGGGTTCATCTACTGCAGGGGGGGGCACCCAGTTGCGCAACGAGCAGCGGCTCAGGCAGCAAGCTGGGCAAAAATTATACCACCTCCAAGTGAAAGTGAGCAACTCGCAGCATCAAGAATTCACCCGTGCTACCACCAAACGCCCATGGTAGCTCGAGGACGAGGGGGCGCCATCGCGATGCCATGTAGAGGCGTTGGTGGATATTGCCGAGCAGGGCGGGCTCGTGACAGAGCAACTCACGGCGGCGGTCACCCGAGATGCCGTGGAAGGCGAGCCTCACTCGAGCTGTAAAATCCAACGCGATGGGACAATCAAGTTGCAGAATGGCAAATTTGAGTTTACGATGCCCAGGGCCGCCGAGGAGCTGCGGATCAAACTTGAATCGCATCGAGAGGTTGGAAGTATTTCAGGCTTACGCCCTGGGGCAAGCCATTCTTCCAACGCTACAACATGGTGGTTTTCGACGGGCTGCTCGCGGCGATCTTGGCGCCGGATGCGCATTGCGTGGAGGTCGAAGCCCGGGGCGCATCTTTCACGCGTCATCTTGCTTGCATCGCTTGCTTGGACGTCGGGCACCAGGTTCGGAGGAAGGAGGCCCAGTTGGTGAACGCGCGGTAAAGCCCGACCGCGCTCTCTTGCGGAAGCATCGGTTGGCTCCCGCGAGCGCGGCAGTCGACGCCGCGGCGGCGGCGGCAGCCTCGACGGCGGCGGCGAACAAAAGTCCAAGCCAGACATGGGACACGTCGAGGAAACCGCCGCCAATGGCCCTGAACGGCGGGTTTGGCAGGGGAGGCGAACGCAGAGGATGGATTCGCAAAGGCAACGGAGAAGGCCCCGACCATGGCGGCGCCCCAGGCGGCGGCCTGGGCGGCGCTCCGAGCGGCGGCTCGGGCGCCGGCGCAGCGGCCCAGGCGGCGCGCCCTCGAGGGGCCGCCCGGAGTGCTTCATATATAACAGAGAGGCGTGCAGCAACCCATCTGGTCAGTTCGCTCATGCGTCGCGCGCCGCGCGCGCCGGGCTCGCGGCGGGCGGCGCCCCGCCAGAAACTGCCCGCTGAGATTTGCAAGCGAAGGGGCAGACATTGAGACCCCACATGGGGTGCCAGGAAAGCCACTGGCGCCAGACATGTCCGCAGCCGAAGAGTTCGCGACGACTTCCAGCGCCCGTGCTTGCGTGGCCGCAGGGGTGCTGCAGTCGGATTCACGGCGGCTCTGCGGGCAGCTGCGGGGGCTAGGATTCCCCGAGGGCCAGAGACAGTCCACGTCGAAACAGGAGCCGTTGACGCGTCCAGCAGCACCGGTCAGCGGACCACCTTCGATGGAGACAGTTGGCAGTTTTCCATAGAAGGGATCGCCGAGCAAAAACGGGGCCTGGCGGTCGCGCCCCTGCCCGGCGAGGTGTCTGACCAGGCGGAGCAAGGACTTTGCGTGGCATGTCATTTTTGTTTGCCGACGGCCACCAGAACGCCTAGCGAATGTCGGCGGGGCGTGCAAGGCGCGCCAGAATAACCGGGGTCTCAGGGGCAGTCGGCGGGCGGGGGCGGCGCGCAGCCCGATTTGAAAGCGCGGCGTCGCGGCCCCTTGGGCGCCTCAGAGATGCCATCAGGGAGCCATGGGCTGCAGGGCGCGCGTCGCCGCGCAGACAGAGCTCCACGTCGTAGCCGCCATCGCGCCAGAAGTGCGCCAGAGCGCGCTGGGGAACACATAGGCAGCGGAAGACCCTGGGGCCGCGTGGCAATAGTTGTGGGCCGCGCTTCCACCGCCGCTGCCCTGGGTAGGGCGGGGGGGGGGCGGGCGGGGGCCCTTTTCCTCCGCGTCCTCCTCCTCCTCCTCCTCCTCCTCCGCCTCCTCCTCCTCCTCCTCCTCCTCCTCCTCCTCCTCCTCCTCCTCCTCCTCTCCTCCTGCATGTCCTCCTCCTCCTCCTCCTCCTCCTCATCCCCCCTCTTCTTCCCGTGGGCGCGGCGGCGGAAATGGGCCCATCGCGCAGCTGGCCGCGTTTGTCGGGGGCGCCCGCGGCCGCGCGGAGGCGCCCTGGCGCCGGGCGCGGCCGCGAGGCCCCGCTGACGCCGCGCGCGGCCGCCGCGGCCAGGGGTCGGTCGGGGCCGCCCCGGCGCGACGGCGCCCCGGCGCCGAACGCGATGGGCGCGCAGGTCCGCGACAGGCCCCCCCTCGCTTAGGATAATGAAACACGACATAAACAGAAAGCTCGGAGGCGCCGCCGGGGTCTCGGCGCGGATCCTGGAAATCCGCGAGGCCTCCGAGTTTTCATGGTTATGTCAACGACATGCCCGCCCCGCGGTTCCAGGGCCCCCCGCTCGTCATCACGTCGAGGAGGCGAGTCTCGAGGATCTGGGCGTTCTTCACCGCGGGTTATCCCATGTCAGACAGGGGCTGCCGAGGTCCAAGCGGGCGGATGGCATCGCCGAGGGCGTCGGCGTCGAGCGGGGCCAGGTCGCCGCCGTCAGGCGTCGCGGTGATTGGCTAGCAAAGCCAGAGCAAACCACGCTGCGGCCCTCCATTCTCCGCCAGCGGGGGGGGGGGGGGAGTTGGCGCGCCGCTGCCAGCGGCGTCAAGTTCGCCGCGCGGGGAATGCACGCCTCGGGGGTCTTCAGATCCGAGCTCCTCCAGAGGCCCCTTGGGCGCGACGCCCCAGACGACGCGGTGCGTTGGGGGGCGGCGAGGGGGGGTCGAGGGCGGCTGCCAGCGCCCGAGCCCTTGTCCGGGTTTATTCGGGCCCCGCGCCGTCGACGATTCAGCAGGCCAGTGTTAAGTCGGGCCTGTCTCTCCACATGGGAAATGTTCCAAACTAGTGCAAACATTGTCATGGGGTGATATATATATATATATATACATATGTGATTATTGGGGATTGTCTGGCCACTCTTATTTTTTCGCCACAATCCCCCTGCGCGGGGGGGCATGCCCGACCTGCGGCAAGTGCCCGAGCCCTTGTCCGGGCCCTCTTGCTCGGGCCCCGCGCCGTTGACGATTCGATTCGGCGGGCCAGTGGCGACGTCGCGGCGGTCCGCGGCGCGGGCTTCTGCTCGCGGGCGCGCGCCCCGCCCGGCTGGCGACGGGCCGATCGGCGCGCCGGCGCGGACCTAAGTAAAACTCGCCCCAAGCAGGAGGGGTCGAATTCGTCGTCGTCTTCTCGTTCAACGTTTTGCAGATCGGCGCGGGCCCTCGCGCCCCCCCATCCCCCCTCCCCGGTCATGGAGCAGATCTTGGCTATTTTCAGGTGCCTGTTTCAAGCTGGTGGAGTTCTCCCCCCATAGGACGCGCCGTTGCAAACAGTCGCGGGAAGCAGAGGTCCAGAGCCAGCCCCCCCCCCTTCCGCCCAATGTCGAAATGCCGAATCAAGAAAAGTCGACCTCGTCAAAAGGGCTGGCGTCTGGGCGCAGCGCCCCAGCTTGCCCGCGAGCAGCGGTGGAGCAGACGTGACAGCGAACGCGGCAAATCGTCGAGGATGGCGGATGGGGCGCCACGGAAGGGGCTCAAGATCGGAGCCAGCCGGCAGAGGCGAAATTGCTGCAGGGATTGATGGTTGCCACGGGGGGCCCGGACACTGTGGTCACGGGCGCGTTTGTGACGGGAGCGCCCGGCGGCGTCGATTGCGAGTTGGCCCAGACCCACGGGATCTTCGCGGGATAGACGACTTGGCTACTTCAGAGCAACCTCGCGACGACGCCCACGAGGTCAACTGGTGCGAGGCGGGGCCCATGGAGTGCGCGAGCCATGCGTCGGCGCGGATGCGCCCCGAAGAAATGCGAGATCTTTGAGAAGAACTTGTGCAAAAGCCAGGCTCGCAATATGCTGCTCGCTGAGGCCCGGCGCCACTGCGGCCGCTGTCTGTCCATCGTTTCTCTAGGATTTCGTGAGACATCGCGCTCCGACGACGGCAGCGTCGCACCCCAGTTGCTTGTCGACGGGGCGCTCGGCACGAACGCCCACAAGCACATCGATGTCAAGGGCGAGGTTCCGTTCCCGAGAGCGCGATGCATCGAGCGATCCTCGCGGCCAGCTCGGGGTCAAGGCCTGCCGACCTATGCCTTAAGCTGGGCGTGTAAGGCGCGCGCGCCACAGCGTCAGTCTGGGAGCAGCAGTGGCCGCGCCAGTGTTGCCGCGCCTTGGAGGACGACGACGGTTACGTCAACGCCGCCGGCGCTTTCGCGGTTGCTCGCAGCTCATTGGCGGGGGCGGCTGGCCGCGGCCCCTCGCCAAGTGGCGGTCAGATTGCTGACGGGGCGACATTCGTGCCTTGTGGCTCGTGCTATTCGCCGATGGCCGGTGGCTAATGGGCCAGGGCCGGAACTTCGCGTTCGCCGTCTTGTTTGGAATTAAAGCTTCAGATCTCGACGGGGGCCCCTCAGATGGCGGGGGGCGGAATGCGGACTGCGATTGAGTTTGGGTGGGCTACGGGCTGGGCGCCAAGGGCGCCAGTTGGGCGCCGGGCATTTCGGAGGCGCGCGCGAGCCGGCCCATCCGATGGCACGACCAATTATTGCGCGAAGGGAAGGCTCCCGTGGGATAATTTGAAGAAGCAGCGGGGCGCATGGAGTTCGTCTGTGACGCGATCGAGTTCGACCTTCCGTTGCTCGGCCTGCTGTGCAATTTTGTAGCGGTGCAGTGGGGGGGCGTCACAGCGGAGGCGCCGCTGTTCGTTTCGCACGCGTTGCTGTGGTTCCGACGAAGTTTCCAACGGAGGAGATCGACGCCCGTGGCCAAGCGCCATCGCACCAGCGCCCAATACAGAGTGGGCGCCAAAACAGCAGGCGACACCGTCGCCATAGCTGGATGGGGCTCGGGGGCCAGACCTCGAAGACGACTACGCCGAGCACGACAGCGGAAAGGTGGTGTGCCGTCACAATGGCTGAAAACAGTTCTCCTTGGGCGTTCGCCAGAAGCGCGCCCTTCAAAACAAGCTTTGCTTTGGAGCTCTTGGCCGCCACAGTGGGCTTGGTTTTTTGGTGCCACAAGACACGCGCAGCTTGAGGAAGTTGTCGCATTGCTGTTTCGTCGCAGGCTCACAAGTGTCGAACCAGCTATTCGAGGAGCTGCAGCCCCAAACACTTCATCTAATTGCAATGGACCCCCCCCGCACTTCCTTTCATCTTTATTCGGGCGTTTTCTTGTGTGTCCGCCGCTGCGGGAGGAGGGGTGGAGGGAGGCGGGAGGAGGTGACTTCAGTCCCGAACCTTGGGGCCCGCGCCCGCGCAGGGTGCGGTGAGTCCAGACTGGCCGTGGAGCATGTGTTGTGAAGATCTGGCGGGCTGGGGCTTTACAGGGGAGGTCATAGCGTGAATTGTGCCTGTTGGTCTAATGGCGGCGAGGGTTTGCTTCGGACTGGGGGGGGGGCGGCTTCGACTGCGACCGACCCACGCATGCGAAAACAGGGCCCAGCGGGAAAAGAAGACACGAATGCCTGAGGGGACGTTGTCCCAAGGGGGCCCCTTGTAGCCTGGCCCACTCCTCCGTGGCCTTTAGGCTCAGACGATACAGAAATGCTCGTCAATCACTTCCGCGAACCCCATCCACCACCCTCTTGGGCCTGCGGCGGGCCCCCGAGTTTGAACTTGGGGACGGGGAGGGCTGCCTCGCTTCGAGTCATTTTTACCTAACAGTTTTTGCTGATAGGTTTCTAGTGGTTTCAAAAGAGAGCATCATGACTCCTCAGAGGGGGACTGGGCGGGACCCGGACAGGCTGCCGCCGCGGCTGCCGCCGAAGCCGAAATCGCTTGGGACATCCTCGCAAAATCGCTTTTGGTGCTCCCAGAACTCCATTCCCGGGCCACATTTTGGATGCCCGGAGCCAACTGTAGGCCACTTCGTGCTCTTCGACTTCCCAGCTGAACTCCATTCCCGGGCCACATTTTGGATGCCCGGAGCCAACTGTATGTAGGCCACTTCGTGCTCTTCGATTTCCCAGAACTCCATTCCCGGGCCACATTCTGGATGCCCGGAGCCAACTGTAGGCCACTTCGTGCTCTTCAAGTTCCCAGAACTCCATTCCTGGGCATGATTTTGAATGCCCGGAGCCAACTGTAGGCCACTTCGTGTTCTTCTAGTTCCCAGAACTCCATTCCTGGGCCACATTTTGAATGCTGAGGCAGGCTGATGCTGCGGCCGAGGCAGGCTGAGGCTGAGGCAGGCTGAGGCTGAGGCCGAGGCTGAAGGCAGACTGAGGCTGAGGCTGAAGCAGCTGAGGCTGAGGCTGAGGCAGGCTGAGGCTGAGGCTGAGGCAGGCTGATGCTGAGGCAGGCTGAGGCTGAGGCTGAGGCTGATGCAGGCTGAGGCTGAGGCAGGCTGAGGCTGAGGCCGAGGCTGAAGGCAGACTGAGGCTGAGGCTGAGGCTGAGCAGGCTGAGGCTGAGGCTGAGGCAGGCTGAGGCTGAGGCTGAGGCAGGCTGAGGCTGAGGCTGTGACTGCGACTGCTGTTGCCGCTGCGACTGTCATCGCGAATTCGACTACGACTGCGAGAGCAGCAGAATTCTACAACTGGATTTTCATCTGAATCTTAAGGGGAATGCTTTCAGATATGCTTCTACATATCGCTGTTAGGTTGCTTTGCCAGGATACTTGCATTGGTCTGGCGTGCTTCGCGCGGGATCAGAGCCGAAGGGGGGAAGGGAGGATAATAATCTCCCCATCACCTATCACCTGGTCAGCCTCCCCCTCCTCGAGCTCACTCTCCTGGTCCATATCCTTTCAGTCGTCTTCCTTCGGCATTCGCTTATTATTCACGTTTCGCGTATCCCCACCAGCACATTCAGAAACCCTGCCCTTCTGAGCTGACGGGAAAAGGGACGAAGAGACACATCTAAGGAAACAGAGCGAGCAAGGGGGTGGTTTTGGAAGCCCTCTTCGGGCCATCCCTGGGCGCCGCGTGGGGGCGAGGAGAGGAGGAGGAGGAGGAGGAGGAGGAGGAGGAGGAGGAGGAGGAGGAGTAGGAGGAGGAGTACGAGGAGTACGAGGAGGACGATGAGGACGAGGAGGACGCGGATGAGGGCGAGGATGAGGAGGACGATGAGGACTAGGATGAGGACGACGTGGACGAGGACTCATGGAACCATCTAAGGGTATTCTTGCGGCTGCTGCTGCTGCTGCTGCTGCTGCTGCTGGTGCTCTCTGGGAGTTTTGGGGGCCCTCTTGGAATCCTCGTGATGACCCTGAAAGGCTTCTGGGGATCATCTTGGAGGCCATCGATTACAGGATGGGGGGGTCCCAACTCAGCTCCTGCCTCAGGACCCGGCAACCTGCTTCTTTGGGCTCTCTTGGAGCGCTCTTGGGCACTCTTGGAACGGTCTTGGGGCCGTCTGGAGCATCTTGGGAGCCATCTTGAGCCAGTTTGGGCTATCTGAGCCATCTTCTTGGAGGTCATCTTGGGCTCTCTGAGGTCGCTCGGGGGCCTCTTGGGGGCCTCTCGGGTGCCTCGTGGAGGCCTCTTGGGGCTTCTTGGGGCACTCTTTGGGCCCTGTTGGGGGCCTCTTGGGAGCCCTGGAGTGCCTCTTGGGGCCATCTTGGGAGGTTGTCGATCAAAAGGGGGGGTCCCTCAAATTGGTCCCCCCCCATCGGGGGCCACGATCCTCGTGAGGGGTGTCAAAAATTGGCCCTCCCAGGGGCCGAACAAAAACACCCTCTGCCACCTCGCGGGGCACCTCGTCCGGGCCCAGGGGTAGGGGTAGGGGGAGGGGTCAAGACCCTGTCCCCGCCCGCAAGCCGTCTCGCTCACTCCCACCCGCCCTCCCAACACACACGTAGCCCCCGAGTCTGGCCCGAGCCGCAGCATATTCAGCAGTCGTCTTTGGACGGGCAGCTACTGGGGGCCAATCCGCCGCCGCCGCCGCCGCCTCCGCCACCGCCGCCGCCGCCGCCGCCGTCGCTGCCCGCCGCCGCCGCCGCCGCCGCCGCCCCCCGCCGCCGCCGCCGCCGCCGCCGCCGCCGCCGCCGCCGCCGCCGCTGCCGCCCGCCGCCGCCGCCCGCTGCCAAACCGCCGCCGCCGCCGCAGCCGCTGCCACTACCGCCACCGCCTCCGCCGCCGCCGCCGCAGCCGCCGCCGCCGCCGCCCCCGCCCCCGCCGCCGCCGCCGCCGCCGCCGCAGCCGCCGCAGCCGCCGCCACCGCTGCCGCAGCCGCCGCAGCCGCCGCCGTCGCCAAGTGTATTCTGTATTGTTTTGTTGACAGGGATGGTGGGGGGGGCGCATCGGGTTGGCTGCGCATGTTCCGAATTTGGAAGCAGAGTGTGTTTTGTATTGTTACCTAACATCGAAGACTGGTAGGTTTCTAGTGGGGTAAAAAGAGCTCACAGATCACTCCACAGGGGGGTCCGGGCAGGTGTTGGGAGTTGCCGGGCGGCAGGGTGCCGGGCTCGTTTTTCGCCAACAGTCACACACTTCGTGCTCTTCGACTTCCCAGAACTCCATTCCCAGGCACATTCTGGAGGGCCGGATGCAACAGTCACACACTTCGTGCTCTTCGAGATCCCAGAACGCCATTCCCGGGCCACATTCTGGAGGGCCGGATGCAACAGTCACACACGTCGTGCTCTTCGAGTTCCCAGAACTCCATTCCCGGGCCACATTCTGGAGGGCCGGATGCAACAGTCACACACTTCGTGCTCTTCGAGTTCCCAGAATTCCATTCCCGGGCCACATTTTGGATGCCCGGAGCCAACTGTAGGCCACTTCGTGGTCTTCGAGTTCCCAGAACTCCATTCCCGGGCCACATTTTGAATGCCCGGAGCCAACTGTAGGCCACTTCGTGCTCTTCGAGTGCCCAGAACTCCATTCCTGGGCCACATTTTGAATGCCCGGAGCCAACTGTAGGCCACTTCGTGCTCTTCGAGTTCCCAGAACTCCATTCCCGGGCCGCATTTTGATGCTGATGCAGAGGCTGAGAATGGTGATGCTGATGCTGAGGCTGAGGCTGAGGCAGGCAGGCTGAGGCTGATGAGGCTGAGGCAGGCTGAGGCTGAGGCCGAGGCTGAAGGCAGGCTGAGGCAGACGCTGAGGCAGGCTGAGGCTGAGGCAGGCTGAGGCTGAGGCTGAGGCTGAGGCAGGCTGATGCTGAGGCAGGCTGAGGCTGAGGCTGAGGCTGAAGGCAGACTGAGGCTGAGGCAGGCTGAGGCAGACGCTGAGGCAGGCTGATGCTGAGGCAGGCTGAGGCTGAGGCTGAGGCTGAGGCTGAGGCGGATGCAGGCTGATGCTGAGGCAGGCTGAGGCACAGAGGCTGAGGCTGAAGGCAGACTGAGGCTGAGGCTGAAGCAGGCTGAGGCTGAGGCTGAGGCAGGCTGAGGCTGAGGCTGAGGCAGGCTGATACTGAGGCAGGCTGAGGCTGTGACTGCGACTGCCGCTGCCACTGCGACTGTCATCGCGAATGCGACTGCGACTGCGAGAACAGCAGAACTCTACAACTGGATTCTCATCTGAATCTTAAGGGGAATGCTTCCATATATGCTTCTACACATCGCTGTTAGGTTGCTTTGCCGGGATAATTTTTTGTATAAGGGATGGTGGGGGGGGGTCGTCATGGTCGCTGGTTGGCCCCCAGTCGCCTGGGGGAGGGGGTGTGCACTAATAGGGAACAGTGATAAACCCCTGCTCGAAGGGGAAGAGGGGTGCTTGGAAGAGGACAAAATAATCTCGTTAGACCACCTACGCCCAGAGGGCTGGTGGGATTGTGGTCTTCTTGGGGCTCTTTTGTCGGGTCTTGTGTCTCGAAACGCTCTGGGGTGTTTTCGGAAACCGTGGAGGGCCTCTTGGGGTCGTTCTGGAGAGCATGGATCAAAGGAGGGGGGCCCTCGATTTGGCCCCCCTCCCCCCCCGTCGGGCATCTTCTTCGAAAGTCGCTTCTCGGAGTTCCCTTGAGGCTCTTTTAGGCGGTCTTGGGGTCCTCTTGGGTTTCTTTTTTGGGGGTCATGGGGCCTTCTTGAGGCCCTCTTGGGGCTCTCTTGGGCCTCTCCTGGGAGCTTCGGAGAGCCTCTTGGGGCCATATTGTAGGCCATCGATCAAAAGGGGGTCCCTTATCTAGCTCCCCCCCTGAGAGCCATCAAAATCGCCTCTTGGGGCGGTCTTGGGCCCCTCTTGGGGCGATCTTGGGCGGTCTTGGGGCCGTCTTAGGAGGCCTCTTGGGCCCCTCTTGGAGCTCTCTTCGGCCTTCTTGGGGCCATCTTGAGGCCTCAACAGCGCATCGGAAGCGAAAAGGCGAGAAGGCCACAATCATTGATGTTCCCTAGGTGTTTGAAGGATTTCGGCTTCTCGGGGGGGTCCTGACGGGTTTCCAAAAGCACTTGGATCCGTCTTGTGGCCTTCTTGGGGCCTCTTGGAGGCATGTTGTTAGCTATATTGAGCCCTGTTAGGCTATCTTGAGCGATCTTGGAGGCCATCTTGGAGCATCGGATGCCCTCTTGGAGCCATCTTGGGCGCTCCAACCTCGCGGACTCCCCCGTCCAGATCCAGGGGAGGGGGTAGGGGGAGGGGTAACCCCCTCCTCGAAGGGGAAGATGGGATTTTAGACGAGGAAAGAAAATCATCGTTAGACCACTTGCGCCCACAGGGCTGGTGGGATTTTACATAGCTCCTCCTCTTATTCATCCGCTCTGTGTTGATATGATGCCTGGTAGGGATTGATGATCGGGTTGGTGATATTGCGGAGCTGTTTCCATAATCGTAATGAACACCCTTTCAGCGGGTGTCATTGTACCACGCTATTCATTCCAGCGATTGAAATGATGCCCATGTTGGTCTCTTCCCTACGTTCTGGTCCAGTTATCATTATTTCCGTATTTTGTTCCTCCCGCAGGGACGTGGGCAAGTCGGTGCCGTTCCTCTGCAGTGGTGAGATCGAGAAATTCTGCACCCCCGCAAGCGAAGGGATTCTGCAGATGCCTTAGATTTGCGCGGGTCTTCAATGCTCCTGCTGTGAGTTGCTAGAGGAGGACCAGAACCCGGAAGAGCATATCGTTCAGGATGGTGGTTGCGCGAAGGGCGGGGACACATGAGCGTTGATGTCATTGGCTGCAGCGATAGCTAGTCAATGCCGAGGAGGGACCCACGTTGAGGCTGGACAAGTCAAGCGTGGACGAGCTTCATACGCTAAGGCCTCGCCTTCAGGAGAACCCCAGAGGTCCCCAGGATCCTATCCTTCGAGGTGCCTGAAGGCCTCCGGAGGCCGCAGGGGCTTCTGGGCCCAAAAGAGCCAATCCCGCCAACAAACACCTTGATCCGCGATCCCCGATCCTCTCCTCCTGCCTTCCCTTTGAGGCGGAGGAGGGGAAGGAAGATTGAGAGGGATGATCGAGTTCTGGTGTTTGCGTTGTCGTTTGGCACCCGTTCGCGCGCTGCTGCGCTGGTTGATTGCGAAGTCCACCTTAGAAGAAGCCGCCATTTCCATGTGACAGCCGAAAGAAAGAGCATGGCCAGAGAAGTTCGGGCCAGTTTTCGACAAGCTGCGACATATTGGGGTCTCGAGCCACCGGTCTTCTTGTACACGGATGAGGACTGATTGTCCTCTTGAGCTCTAGAATCTTCCGAGCGTAACGGTGGTGAAGCCCTCAGTATTTTGAAATGGCAGCAGGCCTCCTCATTTTTCATCCTTCCTACCTCCTTGCCCCCCTCCTCCGCCCTCCCTCAAGTATGCCCTCTACCTCAAGCATCCCCGCAACTCCCCCCACCAACCACCAGCAGGGGGGAGAGGAGGTCCTGGAGCCTGGCGATGGCCCCCAGATGCCGAAAGCGACGAATTTGTTCCACCATGATTGTTTCCTGCCCTTCTCAAAGGGGGCGGCAAAGTGGCGCGAACATGCCGCCTTTTGCGCACCGCGGGATGCGATGTGCAAAATTTGGTTGCTTAGGGTTGGTCCTTCTGGTGGAGCATCCTTCCATAGCCAGGACTTTCGAGGGCCGCATTTCCTTGAGGTCCCCCCTGCGTGCGTCTTTGCCGCGCTTTTCGTGGCTTCATCGTCGTGGTCGTCGTGGTCGACAGCTCCGGTCCCTCTCTAGTCTCACTCTTTGTTATGCTGTGATGGTGCGAGACTAGCTCAGGAGTTGCAGGCTTGCGTCATCGAATATTTCTAGATCCAATTCGTTCATGCGGCGCGCCCGCGGGGTCTGGAATTGGTCCGGAACAGCTGTAGTTGCCAGACGTTCCGCCGACACCGGACGTTACGTCATTGGGGGGTGAGGGTGGTAGTGCTCGGTGACGGCCGTCACGCTCAAAAATCCAGGGAAGCTGAGAATGTGGCTGGGCTGAGGCCCTGGCCAGTTTCCCTTCCTGCCGATCTCACCCAAACCGTTCTGGGCTCGTTTCCGCCCTTCCAGCCCTGGCCGGGCCGCTTCCACCGTGACTGGATTTCCAACTTTCATTCTAGACGTTTCGCGTAATCCCACCAGCTCATCCAGAAACAATGCCCAGAGGAGTTGCTTCGGCTCGGGAAGTGGGCAGCACGCAGACGCAGGGTCCCCCAGTGGAGGCCTCTTGGAGCGTCTTGGGGGCCTCTTGGCGGTCCCGGAGGCCTCTTGGAGCGTCTTGGGTGCCTCGGGGAGCTTCTTGGGGCCTCTTGGGGGTCTCTTGGAAGCCTCTTGGAGGCCTCTTGGGCGCCTCTTGGGGCATCCTGGGGCCTCCTTGGCGCCGCTTGGGGCCCTCTTGAAGCGCCCTTGGGAGAGCTCTTGGGGCCATGTTGGAGGACATCGAGCTTTCAGTAGCGGTGCCCCCCAAGAGGCCAAAATGCGGCCAAAACATCAGTACAACCAATGGTTTTGGCTTCCTCGCCGAGGCCGTTTTGGACGCCCTGACACCTCGCGACCGGCCCCGTCCAGGTCCAGGGGAGGGGGTAGGGGGAGAGGTCAAGCTACCCGCCCGCCCGCAAGCCGTCTAGCTCACTCCCACCCGCCGTCTCTGCACACAAGTAACACGCGAGCCTGAGCATGTTCAGCGGTCGTCTTTGGATGGACAGCTACTGGGAACCAAAGCCGACCCCACGTGCGCGACGCTTGGGCGAGGTGCGCCATGCGTGCCAGGGGCGCCACGCGCGCCAGGCACCCCTGGGGCCCGAGCGTGCCAGGCACGCCTGGTGCGCCAGATGCGCCACGTGCTCCGAGTGCGCCAGGTGTGCCGCACACTCCAGCCGCGCCAGGTGCGCAGCGTCTGGGGCACGTGCAGAGTGCGTCAGGTGCGCCTGCGCACGTGACAGCACACATCGGGAAACATGCCGGCCCCCGCCATCCTTGTCGAAAACCGATGCCCATCATTGTGTTTGGTGGGCCTGCGTACAGCAGGCCACGCGCCACCACCCCCGCCGTCCCTGTCAAAAACCACTTGACAGTGATCGCGGGATGGCCGCGCATGATCCAGATTTAACCGCCAGGTGAATATTGTACTGTTTGTTGTCAGGGATGGTAGCCCTGCGCACAGCAGGGAATATGCTGACACCCCCGCCGTCCTTATCAAAAACAAAACAAAGTGCTCGCGGGCCTCACGAACATGGCGCACGACTTTTCCCCAAAGTGTACTTTGCATTGTTTTTGGATAGGGATGGTGGACCGGGGGCCGCATCGGGTTGGCCGCGCACGCTCCAAATGTGGAGGCAGTTTGCGGTTTGTATTGTTTTTT
The DNA here is from genome assembly GCA_963575745.1 of Prorocentrum cordatum. Taxonomy (NCBI): domain Eukaryota; class Dinophyceae; order Prorocentrales; family Prorocentraceae; genus Prorocentrum; species Prorocentrum cordatum. Next base: position 55,522 of record CAUYUJ010011925.1, on the reverse strand, counting down.
GGCAGGGATGGTGGGGGGTGGGTCGGCATGGTGTCCGCATGGTGTCGGGTTGGCCCCCGGTCGCCTGGGGGAGGGGGTGTATATTCATAAGGAACAGTGATTGACCCATCCCCGAAGGGGAAGAGGGGCAGATGGAAGACAAAACACCCTAGACCACCTCCGCCCTAAAGGGCTGGTGGGATTTTGATTCTGGGGAACCTCGGACCTCTCCCGGGGCGCGTTCGGAACAGAAGTGCGAGGCGACTCCAAGCGTGGCGACGAGGGCCTCCCAGGAGGCCCGAAAAGGCGAACTCGAGGGAGGGGCAGCGGTATCGATGCCTTGTCCTTCTCTGAATCTTCCAGCTCGCTGCACTTCAATCGGCGCTGGACCCTTCTCCCTGGCCTGGCGCGCTCCGCGCGCCAGGGGCGGTGCCGTAGGCGCCGCCAGGGGGCTCCAGCGCCGATGCGAGAAATCAGCGCGGACCGCCGAGTTTTTGTTTGTGTGTTATTGCTTGGCCCCCTGCTTGAGGACATGCCGCATGATGTTCCAATCTGCTATAGCCTCGATCACCAGAGAATTTCGAGCACCAAGAAAGTACCAAAACTGAAGGGTTTTCACGTGTCGGGCCCTGGGAAGCGATACTTGTTCGACAATTCGCCAGCGCGTCGGGCAGGCACTCTTTCGATACTTTTTCCTGGGTCCTCGAACTTACTTCTGAGACTCAGTCCTTAAGAACGATGGGAACCACATAAGGTATGATGTTCCCATCGTACTTGAAGACCACATCCCAGACATACTTTCAAACACCCCGAACAGTATCGAAGCAGTGTCTGCCCGGCGCGCTAGCGAAGTGTCGAACGAGTATCACCCCCCAGGGCCCGACACGGGAAAGCCCTCCAGTCGTGATACCGTCTTGTTGCTCGAAACTCTTTCTGGCAGTCAAGGCTGAAGTAGGTTGGAACATCAAATAAAGTCATGATGTTCCAACCTACTTTAGCCTTGATCACCAGACAGAGCTTCGAGCTCCAAGGAAGTACAGAAACTTAAGGGCTTTCACGCGTCGGGCCCCGGGAGGCGACATTCGCCCGACGCCGTCTCGATACCTCCTCCTGGGTGCGCGACATGAGAGTTCTGGGCTGTGGCCCTGCAGCACGAGGGGAGCCACATGAACCTATGAGGCCCCCCACCGGCCGGCACCAGGCCCCCCCCTGATGGTCCGCTACCGAAAATTTCCAGTAGCGCTCCGCAGAGATCGGTCGCTACCGAAATACCGAAATGTAGCGCCCAATACCGGTATCAGAGCGTTCTGAAATCCGCTATTTCAACGCCCTCAAACGAAGATCCGGTCGCTACCGAAATTCGGGGTGCGTCGAAATCGCTACCGAAAATTTCCGGTACCAGACCATCTGGGCCCACCGCGTGCGCGGGCCGGTGTGCCCCCCCCCCCTCGCCCGCCCGGGCCCCGCCCCGCTGCCCCCCTGCGCGGCTCGCGAGAGGCCGTGCCTGGCCCGGAGCGCGGGCGAGGCCTCGCCGGCCTGCCGGGAGGCGGTGGCCGCCACCCGGGGCCTGGTGGGCCGGGCGAGGACGCAGAAGGCGCCGCCGCGGTCACGTGGTGCCACGGCCGCCGTCGTTCGGGGGAGAAACAGATACGGATACGTGTTGTCCCCCTTCGTTTTCGGCCTTTCCTGGTCCTCCTGGGGAATCCTCGTTGTCACCGCTGGATTCGCCTCGAAATTCTGGTCAGAACGCACCCCAAGAGAGGTCCGGGGACAACACGTATCCGTATCTTTCCGCCCTCAAAGTCGTCGTCCCCGTCGTCGTCGTGAAGGTCGCCGTCGTCGTCGTCGTTGTCGGCGGCGGCGGCGGTGGCGGCGTCGTCGTCGTCGAGGGCAGAAGGTGCCGGCGTGGTCACTCGAGGAGTGGCGAAGCGTTCTGGCTCGCCTATGGGCCCACCAAAGAATCTTCCAAGAACCCTTTGTGGTCTGCACGACACGTTTTGAGGACATTTCTGGTTCAAACGGTTTTGTTTTAACGCATCGGGCTTCTGTTCTAAGAACATTGCTTTTGTTGTTACTTAGAACATTTCTGGGTTCTAAGAACATTCCTTTGTAGGCCTATAGGAATTCCAGGACGGTCGGTCCCTGCTCATCACTGGCGCCACGGCCGCCGTCGTCGTCCCCGTCGTCGTCGTCGTCGTCGTCGTCGTCGTCGTCGTCGTCGTCCTTGTTGGCGGCGGCGGCGGTTGCATCGTCGTCGTCGTCGTCGTCGCTGCGGCCGTCACCGCCCTCCAGGGCCCGCGGCGCTGCCGAAGGCCGCCGAGGGCGTCTCCTCCGAGTGGCTTTCGGGCCATCCGGACCTCCGCCAGCCGCACCGGACGAATCCACACGATTTGTTCGGGGCAACGATAGGCGGGATAGCTCAGGGCGGGATGCATCGACCCCCAATGGGCCCGATGGCCCCACCCCGCCCAGGAATGTGCGGATTCGTTATCGGGCTCCCATCGCCGATCTATCGGCGGTGTATCGCCGATACCAGGTCGATGCTTCCCCCCTGAGCCAGTCCCCCCCTGCCGTTGCCCCTCAGTCCACTGGTCAAAACGCCCAGCGCGAAGATCTTCGAAGATGGCCAGGGGTGGGGCAGGCGGAGAGCATGCTGTAGCAACGGAACGTGAAGTGCTGATTTGTGCTTCCCCTTTTCTCTGTGCAAGGCTGTTGTCACCAACCCGGCGACTGGGGAGAAGAAGGTGCGCGCGCGTTTGTTGCTTTTGTTACCCGCGGCATGCGGACAGCTTCAGGAAGAAAGGGGGAAACGACACGCATGTCATCAGAGGCACCCCCAGTGGCAGCAGCGGCGGTGTGGACATGGAGACGGTCAAACGCGCATCATGGACGTACTGTTGATGGCTTGAAGTTGCCCGTGCCGTCCAAACTTTGGAACGATGGCCGAACTGATGTCAGAAAAAGCTTGGAGTTCCTTGTGTCCGTCTTTGGGGTTGCCTTGTAAGTTTGCCGAAAAAGGACTTCGCTCCATATTCAAGATTCTCCATGGCAGCATTTCATGTGTAACTAATCGACTGGTTATTCCCCAAACATCGCATGACTTAGAAAGTCTCACTTGTGTTGTCAGAAGCTGGCCCTCAAGGTCGGTCTGGCGGCTACGTAGTCGCCGTCGCCACCCCGTCGCTGCCCGCCTTCTGGGCCTGAAGGTCGGTCTGGCGGCTATATAATCGCCGTCGCCGCCCCGTCGCCGCCTCGCATCGATTGCACCGCCTAGATCGCACCGCATAGATGGTACCACATCTATTGCACCACGCATATTGCACCACATTTATAGTACCACATATATTGCGCCAGAGATATGTTCCATATCTATACACGTGTAGCTTTCACGCATGCATGTGTACACATGTGTAGCTATATCGCAACATGTCTAGTACAACGTAGATCGGACCACATATCTTATACTGAACATCTGACACCATATCGACTGCACATGTTCGGAGACGCGTACTGTCTATCGACGCACATTATCTGACACCATGTCGACTGCACATTATCTTGTGGAAGTGCCTATGTGGCCGACAGCTGGGCTAGAGTTTGGCCATGCTATCGGGCCAGTTGTTCCCCGAGTCGGTTTGGAAAGCCTTCGGGGAACCCGCGGGGGAGCAAGAGGTTTGAAATCGCCCATGTGTCGGAGCGTTGTGGCAAGAGCACCGCCAAGCTACCGGACCATGCCTTCCCCCACCCGTTGTGGAAACCTGTCGGGGAATACTTGGGGGAGGATGGCGGGGAAGATCACGAGGAGGCGGAGGAGGAGGAGGAGGAGGAGGAGGAGGAGAGGAGGAAGAGGAGGAGGAGGAGAAGGGGGAGGAGGGAGGAGGAGGAGGAGGAGGAGGAGGAGAGGAGGAGGAGGAGGAGGAGGAGGGGAGGAGGAGGGAGGAGGAGGAGGAGGAGGAGGAGGAGGAGGAGGAGGAGGAGGAGGAGGAGGAGGAGGAGGGAGGGGGCATCTTGGGAGCCTCTGGGGGCACTCTTGAGGCCTTCTGGGAGCTTTCTTGAAGCCTCTTGGAGGCATCTTGGGGACCTCCTTGGGCCTCCTGGGTGCGTTTGGGGGCTTCTCGGGGGCCTCTTTGGCCGTCTTGGTTGGCTCTTGGCCCGCCTGACGCCGTCGGGCCGATTGGGGGCCCTCTTGGAATGCTCCAGGGGGCCTCTCTGGGCCGACTTGGGACATCTTAGAGCCATCTTGGGCCGTCTTCGTGGGTTCCTGGACCGTATGACGCCGTCGGGAGCCGTGCCGTCTTAGGGGCCTTTCGGGGCGCTTCATGGCCGTCTTGAAGGACATCTTGGGCGTCTTGGAGCCCTCTGGGGCCGTCTGTGGGCCCTCTTGGGGCCGTCTCGGGGAATCTCTTGGGCCGTCATGGAGCCATCTTGGAGGCTTCTCGGGGCGATCTCGGGGGACTCGTGGGCAGTCTGAAGGCCGAAGAGAAGCAAATGCCAAAATCTTTCAAACAACCCAAGGCAAATCAATGATTTTCCTCTTCGGAGCACCCTAGAGAGCCTCTTGGAGCCCTCTTGGGCCGTCTTGGAGCCCTCTTTGGAGGCCTTTGGAGCCGTCTTGGTGGCTTCTTGGGCGGACTTGGATGCATCTTGGACCTTCGTGGGCCGTCTTGGAGGCCATCTTGGACCATCTCAGGCGGACTTGGAGGCCATCTTGGGCCATCTTGGCCCTCTTGGTAGCATCGTGGAGTCCATTTTGGGCCAACTTGGGCGTGGAGTGCATTGGCATGTGCAGTTTCTCGTCCCTTCCAGGCGGCCGGCGCGCTGGGCCGAAGCCCCCGGGGGAGTTCTAAAAGAACCCAAACCGAAATGGTCCAGCACGCCGGGCACCCTTGCAAGCACAGGGGGCGGCGGATCGAAGACGCCTACGGCGAATCACCGCCGCCTCCTGCCGTTTTGGAAGCGCCTATGTGGCCGAACGTTGAGGCCAGACCTGCCAAGCTATCGGACCATGTGTTGCCCGATTCGGTTTGGAAAGCCTTCGGGGAACACGTGGGCATCTTGAAGGTCATCTTGGCCGTCTGGAGGCCATTTTGACCCTTTCGGGTCTTCTTGGAGGACGTCTTGGAGGGCTCTTGGGCCGTCTTGGAGGCCATCTTGGGCGTCTTAAAAGCCTCCTGGGCCGTCTTGGGGGCCTCTTAGGGCCGTCTTGGGCCTCTTCGATGATCTTTGGGTGCACTTGGGCCATCTCGGGCCGTCGGAAGGCAGAAAAAAAGCAAATGCTACAACCCTTCAAACACTCATGGGAAATCAATACTTGTTGCCTTTTCGGGCCGTCCTGGAGGCCCTCTTGGAGAGCTCTTGGGCCGTCTTGGGCCATCTGAAGGCCATCGTCGGCCGTCTTGGTGGGCCCCTGGCCCGTCCGACGCAGGCGAAAGCCGTTTGGGGAGCCTCTCTGAGCCGACTTGGGGCCCTCTTGGAATGCTCCAGGGCCGTCTTGGAGGCCATCTTGGGCGTCTTAAAAGTCCTCCTGGGCCGTCTTGGGGGACCTCTTGGGGCCGTCTTGGGGGCCTCTAGGGCCGTTCTGGGGCCATCTTTGAGGCCTCTTGGGCGATCTTTGGGCGATCTTTGGGGGCTCTTGGGCCGTATCGGGCCGTCGGAAGGCCGAAACGAACCAAACGTCAAAATTCTTCAAACACCTACGGAAAATCAGTGTTTTGTGTCTTTTCTGGCCTTCCTGGAGGCCCTCTTGGAGGCCTCTTGGGCCGTCTTAGGCCAGCTTCGAGCCAACTTCGGCCATTTTGGTGGGCTCCTGGCCCGTCTGACGCCGTCGGAAGCCGTTCGGGGAGCCTTTTCTGGGCCGACTTGGGCCCTCTTGGGGTGCTCCAGGGTCGTCTTAGAGGCCATCTTGGGCGTCTTGGAGGCCTCTTGGGTCGTCTTTGTGCCCTCTTGGGGCCGTCTTGGGGGCCTCTTGGGCAGTCCTCAGGCCATCTTGGAGGCCTCTTGGGCGCTGTTGGGGGCGATCTTGGGGGCCTCTTGGACCGTCTTGGGTCGTCGGAAAGCCGAGAAGAAGCGAATGGCAAAATCGTTCAAAAACTTAAGGAAAATCAATGGTTTGGGCCTCTTCGGGTCCTCCTGGAGGACCTCTTGGAGGCCTCTTGGGCCGTCTTGGAGGCATCTGGGGAGACTCTCGGGCCGTCTTGGACTCTCCTGGGCCGTCTTGGACCATCTTGGGCCATCTTTGACCATTTTGGAGGCCATCTTGGGCCAACATGGCCGTCGCGGAGGCCATCTTGGGCCAACTTGGGGCAACAAAGGCATTGACGGATTGATGTTCGGGAATCTCCCGGGACCCCGGCGGGACGGGCCGAAGCCCCAGGGGGAGTTCTTTGGGGAAAAGAACCAAAACCGATAGGATTCGGCACGCCAGGAACCCTTGCGATGAATCGGCAGGGGGCGGAGGATCGAAGACGCCTACGGCGAATCACCGCCGCCTCCTGCCGTTTTGGAAGCGCCTATGTGGCCGAACGTTGAGGCCAGACCTGCCAAGCTATCGGATCATGTGTTCCCCGAATCGGTTTGGAAAGCCTTCGGGGAACACGTGGGCATCTTGAAGGTCATCTTGGCCGTCGGGAGGCCAATTTGACCCTTTCGGGCCTTCTTGGAGGCCGTCTTGAAGGGCTCTTGGGCCGTCTTGGAGGCCATCTTGAGCGTCTTGGAGGCCTCTTGGGCCGTCTTGGGGGCCTCTTGGGGCCGTCTTGGGCCTATTGGACGATCTTTGGGGGCACTTGGGCAGTCTCAGGCCGTTGGAAGGCAGAAAAAAGGCGAATGCCACAATCCTTTAAACAAACTCATAGGAAATCTATGGTTTTGGCCTTTTCGGGCCTTCCTGGAGGCCCTCTTGGAGGCCTCTTGGGCCGTCTTGGGCCAGCTTCGAGCCAACTTCGGCCATCTTGGTGGGTTCATGGCCCGTCTGACGCCGTCGGGAGCCGTCTTGGGGGCCTCTCTGAACCGACTTTGGGTCCTCTTGGGGCGCTTCGAGGCCGTCTTGGAGGCCATCTTGGGCGTCTTGGATGTCTCTTGGGCAGTCTTGGGGCCCTCTTGGGGCCGTCTTGGAGGCCTCTTGGACCGTCATGGGGCCCTCTTGGAGGCCTTGTGGGCGATCTCTGGGTGATATTTGGGTGCTCTTGGGCCGTCTCGGGCAGTCAGAAGGCCGAAAAGAAGCAACTGTCAGAATCCTTCAAAAATCAGGAACATCTTTGTTTTTTGGCCTTTTCTGGCATTCCTGGAGGCCCTCTTGGAGGCCTCTTGGGCCGTCTTGGGCCAGCTTCGAGCCAACTTCGGCCATCTTGGTGGGTTCCTGGCCCGTCTGACGCCGTCGGGAGCCTTCTTGGGGGCCTCTCTGAACCGACTTGGGGTCCTCTTGGGGCGCCTCGGGGCCGTCTTGGAGGCCATCTTGGGTGTCTTGGAGGCCTCTTGGGCAGTCTTTGGGCCCTCTTGGGGTCTTCTTGGAGGCCTCCTGGGCCGTCATGGGGCCCTCTTGGAGGCCTCGTGGGCGATCTTGGGGCGATCTTGGAGGTCTCTTGGGCCGTCTGGGGCCGTCGGTAAGCCGAAAAGGCGCAAATGCCAAAATCCTTCAAAAACCTGTGAAAATCAATAATTTTGCCTCTTCGGGCCTTCCTGGAGGGCCTCTTGGGGGCCTCTTGGGCCGTCTTGGGCCATCTTCAGGCTATGTTAGGCCGTATAGGGTACATCTTGGGCCGTTTTGGAGGCATCTTGGGGCCATCTGAGCCGTCTTGGAAGCCATGTTGGCCGTCTTGGAGGCATCTTGGAGACCATCCTGGGCCGTCTTGGAGCCGTCTGGAGCAGGAAAAACCTTTGCAACCTGTTTTTCGGCAATCTCCCGGGACCCCGGCGGGATGCGCTGGAGGCCCAGGGGAAGTTCTTTTGGAGAAAGAACCAAAACCCAAACCGAGAGGATTCAGCACGCCAGGCACCCTTGTGATGAATCAACAGGGGGCGGCGGATCGAATGGCCTTCGGCCCACCCCGCCACCGTGCCTGGGTTGCGGTATGAAGCCTGTTGGATGTTCGTTGGGATCTTTTGGGAGGCCTCTCAGGTTTGAGGCCTCTTGGGGGCCGTTTTGGGACCTCTTAGGGTCTCTTTTGGGCCTCTGGGGGGCCTCTTGTGCCATGTTGGGGGCTTCTTGGGGGCCTTTTGAGGCCTCTTGGGCGCTTCTCGAGGCCTCCTGGGGGGGCCTCTTGGGGCGGAAGGCTCGGATTTGTGGTTCGTGTTCCCTCTTTGGGGCCCCTTTTGAGGACGTCTTGGGGCCCTCTTGGGCAGTCTTGGGCGCCTCTTGGGCCGTCTTGGGGCGGTCTTAGGCAATCTGTGGGCCCTCTTGGGATGGTCTTTGGGGCCTCTAAGGCCGTCTGGGAGCGTCGGAGGACAGAAAAGCTGAAAACGCCCAAATCTGTCAAAAACCAAAGGGACATCAATGATTTGCGCCTGTGGGGGCCCTCTTGGGAGGCCTCTGGGAGGCCTGTTGGGGCGTCTTGGAGGCCTCTTGGGCTACCTTGAGGTCAACTTGGGCGTCTTGGAGCGACCGTTCGGCGACTCGGGGCCCTCTTGGACCGTCTTGGGGGGGCCTCGCGGGGCCCTCTCGGGCCCGTCTTGGGGGTCCTCTCGGGCCCGAACAGGCCACGCGACAAGGTGCCGGGGGAGCACAAGGGGGGCACGCGCCAAGCCCCAGGGGGCACGCTCTCAGGATCCGGGCCCTCTTTTCAGAGTCCGCAGGACGCATTGAGAAGTGAGGCTCCAGGGGTTATGCAAGGGACCTCGTGACACGCCCACTCCGTGGAGAGGCACGGTGGCGGATATATTGCACCACGTAGATTAGACCACCTAAATTCTACATATATATACAATGCTAGAACCACACCCTTTGGGGTCCACACTGGCTGATAGAAAGTTTCAGGACCGTTGCAGAATCGCCAAAGAGCGACGAGACGCTCGACAGGGTGCTTGCTCGAAGTCGATGTGGAGGTTGATGAGGATGAGGAGGATAATAAGGCGCCAGCTCCAGGAGGATGAGGAGGAGTCAACTTCAGGGCTGCCGAATCCTTCGCCTCGCAGGTATGGCCATCATACCACCATCCTGCGCGAAGCGCTGTCGGCCGGCTCCGGTGTCGCAGGGGCGCGCGGCTGGGATGGCCAGCTCTTGTCGGCCGAGAAGGTGGCCGTGAGAGCCCGTCGGGTGGGCGCTTTGTGAGGAGCCGCCCTGAGGCAAGCCGAGTCCTCCTGTGACACCTCATGGGCCAGGGGCTGGGAGCAGTTCTCCAGGCCTCCCAGATGGGGTCGGAGCAGATGGGGTCGGAGGATCGCCCGTGCCGCATCGCAGATGCATCGGCGATGCATCGGCGATGCGACTTGATGTGGGGCCCAATATTCTCCACGCCGACGTCGCCGATGCACCGCCGACGTCACTGGTGCATCGCCAATGTATCGGCGATGCGGCGAGATCCTCCGACCACGTCTACTCGGACCCCATGTAGGAGGCCACTAACTTCAGCATGAACGGGTCCTGAGGGGAACGGGTCCAAAGATTTCTCGCTGCTTTCGGGGTCACGGTGCCCGGAAACCGGTTCGGGATGAGACGGTCCCAGGGGGAAGCCTTGGGGTCCAGGACCTGTTTCTTTCAGGACCCTTTTCGTTCATGCCTCGTATTCCACGGCGCATCCTGCAGAATTCGGCATACATACCCTTGCTTCCCTGATTACCGGTCACTTACTTCGACGCCCCCAGCTTCACAGGCCACGGGAAAAGTACACCCTCCTTTGATTCCTCGGATTCTATCCCAAGTCGGCTTCACCCAAACATGCTTACATCATGCGCGCCTCGCCCGAAAGGGGCGACGCGCGCGCATAAATCTTGCGGCGTATGCTCGGCGGCCATACCGCTGGGGTCACGATGTATTATAAGATGGCTGGATTCTACTGTATGATCTGGCCGGACGCACGCCTCCAAGGCCGACGCATAGTAGTAGTAGTCGTCGTCGTCGTCGTCGTCGTCGTCATCGTCGTCGTCGTCATAGTCGTAGTCGTAGTCGTAGTCGCGGTCGTAGTAGTAGTAGTAGTAGTAGTAGTAGTAGTAGTCGTCGTCGTCGTCGTCGTCGTCGTCGTCGTCGTCGTCGTCGTCGTCGTCGTCGTCGTCGTCGTCGTCGTCGTCGTCGTCGTCGTCGTCGTCGTCGTCGTCGTCGTCGTCGTCGTCGTCGTCGTCGTCGTAGTAGTAGTAGTAGTAGTAGTAGTAGTAGTAGTAGTAGTAGTAGTAGTAGTAGTAGTAGTAGTAGTAGTAGTAGTAGTAGTAGTAGTAGTCGTAGTAGTAGTAGTAGTAGTAGTAGTAGTAGTAGTAGTAGTAGTAGTAGTAGTAGTAGTAGTAGTAGTAGTAGTAGTAGTAGTAGTATGTCCTTCTGCGCCCCACCGAGCCACGGCTCGTCACGAGGAGGTATCGTGAGAGCCTCTGGTGTGGGATCTGACTCTGCAGGGCTCTGACGTCGGCAAGGCGGGCTTTCGAGAGTGCCCCAGCCGCGGCAGGTCCACGTCCCCACCGCGGAACCGGCGGCGCAGCGGGAGCGGCGCCTGGACTCGCAGATAGCTGGGCGGCAGGCCCCCAGCAGCACCAAGGCAAGCACCCGCCCAGGGCAGGGGGGATGTGGGGCGCGGGGCAGGCAGCAGAGCCAAAGTTGTGGGCGCCCGAAGTGTGCACGGACAAAAGAAAGGGCACGATGCACAGCAGCAGGTGCTGTGCATCACCGACAGCGGCCGCTGCTGGGCAGGCGGACTTCTGCCTCAAAATGGACACCGTCCGCGGCGACATCGACAGCGAGTCTAGTTCAAAATGAAAAGGAACTGCTGTCGGTCTTCGTACCCAGTTTTTTCGTACCCATATCGATCGTACGGGAAGGTGTCTCCAGCTCAGCACAATATATATATATATATATATATATATATATATATATATACATACCAGGAAGATGGACACGCCTCACGCGGCCAGCCTGCGGGAGAGCTGGATACAAAGGCGGCCGCGTGCCTTCCAGCGTTCGGCCCCGTGTGGACGTCCACGCCGGCCCTCCGAATGTGTACCCAACACGTGGCTTCCGCACGTTGCGCTTTTGATTCGGTCCGCGTCTGGTTCCACTCTGCTGGTAGGCCACCCGCGGAGGCGCGAGGACAACCCTGTTTTTAGTGTGGCGGCCTGTGCCGCGAGTCTGCCGTTCTCCTGGAGTTTGGGAGGGAGAGGGGCGGCGCGATGGCGCGGATGGCGCAAATAGAACCGTGCCGCTCGCTCCTCCCCGATGCAGGAAAAGCAATCTATTCCTGCTCCTCTCCTCTGCCCCTCGCTGTTCCCCCCCTCCTTTCCCCCCTTCCCCCGCGCACTGCCAACTACCGAGCAGACCATCGATGATCCGTTTCTGTCCGGTCGGGAGAGGACCATCCGTGGTAGCCCGGACGCCGACTGCCGCGGCTTCGACGATCGACTACACGTAAGAGCGACCCTTCGCCAGAGTGACCTTTCGTGCTGGCCCAAAAAGGGGCCGGGTGATTTTCCTTGTGGTATGAGCTTGACCTCGCGTCGGCACCCGCATCGCGTGATTACGCTGGCATCTGAGCGCGCCAGGTTTGGGCCCGCCCCTTGCAATCGACAGCAACGCATACGCGTCGCACCCTACAGCTTGCATTGGTTACCCGAGGGGGGGGCCGGTCGACCAGACGGCGCGTTGTCCGGCCCAGGACCAGTCCCGAATCCCAGCCCAAATCCCAAATCGCCTTGCTGGAATATCTTCGGATATCTTTGAATATCTTTGAATATCTTTGAGTATGTTTTGCGAACCAATGGGGATATCTACAATTATAAATTCTCCAAGGATGTGCAAACAGATTCCAGGCTCTCGGCTGGGGCGGGTTTTTGCCATGACACCGGGCCTGCTCAGACATCATCGCGATGCACCCCGGCACTGCCAGACCTCATCGCGGTGGCCCTCGGCAGCGTCTGCTTCACAGCGCCTTCGAAGTGCCATTCGGGGCGCTCGGATTCAATCGGCGGAATTCCGCAGCTGCCCGCTGGCTCAAAAATCTTTTGAGTGTGGCGCCCTGCCGATCGTTGCTGCGGCGCGGCAGCAACGGCTTGCGCGATTGCTTTGGGCCCCCACGGGCGCCCCTGAAGCCGCGCACCAAAGGTCACTCGAGACTCTAGCCCAGGGCCATTCCTACTTGTAGTCGAGACGATGGCGGCGCCGCCGGGCGGCGACGATGGCGGCGACGACGACGACAGCAACGAAGTCGGCAACGACGAGGGTGACAACGACAGTGGCGTCGCGGGGCGGTTTCAAAGCAGACGGCGGGGACGACGACAGCGACGGCGGCGAGGACGACGACGACGACGACGACGGCGGCGACGACGACGACGGCGGTGACGACGACGACGACGGTGACGACGAGGGTGTCAACGACAGCGACGCCGTGGGTCGGTTTCGAAGCAGACGGCGGCGACGACGACAGCGACGACGGCGGCGACCACGACGGCGACGGCGACGAAGACGGCGGCGACGAGGGCGGCGACGCACGACACCGAGCGGCGACAACCGCAGGCGCCCCAGTCGGCAGGGGTGGCGGCGCCCTCGCCGGAGCCGCCAGCCCAGCGAGCCTCCCCCGCGCATCTCCCGCGGGCGATGTTTTTCTTCTCCTTGGGCTCGAAGAGCTCGACGCGCCCTGAGGTATTCGGATTTCTTCGTCGGTTCCTGGAATTCGAAGCTCGGGGGTGGACAGAACCCCCACCCTGACACGTCAATTCGTGAATTGTCAGTTTTCGGTTGTCGAGAGGGCGCCGCGGTAGTCATTTTCCAGGCTTGCGCCCGCCAGGTTTGGGCCCGAGGTCGTTACCACTAAACCACGTTTTGCTAAAGGGGGTTCTGTCCATCCCCGAGACGCTGATGCAGCTCTCCCTCCAAACGCTCTTGGCTGGCAATGAACTCTGCGCGTCCCCTGGGTCGCCCTGTCCTTAGTAGGGCGGCGGCGCCGACAACGATGACGACGACGGCGACGGCGGCGGCGGAATAGTTGTTCCCCATGTCGTCAGGTCGAGCTCTTGTTATTTCTAGGACGCCCCGCCGCACCTCACACCCGCCTCCCTCGTGCACTCACTTGCTCATACGCAGACTCATTCACACTCTGAGTCACTTTTACTCAGACTCCCACATATTCATATTGTAAACCACTCACACTTCGACCCACTAGCGACTAGACTCAGACTCACCCATACTCATACTCACTTGGGCAACTGCTCACCGCGACATAGCAGACGTGACACTTGGGCACCCCAAGGGTGAGCCGCGTGGGTTGGGGACTCCAGGATTCGCGCCCTGATTGTGGGGATGTCTCAGGCGGATTGCTTGTTTAGGTGCCCAGTATCCTTTGCTTTCGGAGCAGATTGGGAGGATGTCACAGGCGGGGCCTGTTTTGGACCGCAGACCATATCGTTAGGATGTCTCAGTCGGGGCCCCAGCGTCCCAAGGGGAGCCGGCTGAGGGTATATCACGGGCCCGTTCGAGCCCAGATTTCGGGGATGTCTCAGGCGGTTTGCTTGCTTCGAACCTTCAACTCGTCTGCGTTCAGAGCAGATTGTAAGGATATCAAGCGGCCCAGATTGTTGGGATGTCTCTGGCTGTTTGCTTATTTCGGTACCACGACCCGTCAGGTCGACGATGATGACTACGTCGACGACGACGGCGACGACGCCCCCTCACACTCAGATCATTCAGACCTGTCACGCCCACACTCGCACTCAGATGCTCTCAGACTTCTTGTACTCACACTTATACTCAGACCACTCGCACTCACATGCACTGAGACCTCTCACGCCCACACCCACACACAGACTATTCACAATCACTCACACTCATGCGCACAGACTCACTCATGCTCAGACTCACTACATACATATTCATTCACACTCAGACGCACATGCTCGTATATTATCATACGCAGACCCATCCATGTTCAGACTCTCTCGCGATCAGTCACTCGCAGTCGGAAAGGTGTGGGCAAGCACATGCACATATATGGAGATCTCCGCGTCGAAGAATTCGCCGATGATTGGTAGGCGTCCGCAGCTCTCAGCTAGCACCCAGAAAATCAGGAGTTTCCCATCAGTGAGTGGGGTTCCAGAGTTTGTGGGGATCCCAAAGTTTTCCCAGCCTCGGGACGCTTTCCAGCAGCTGCGCCTCGCCAGAGGAGCTCTTCTGGACGCGCCCTCAGATCGTCCCAAGCGGCCGCCGCGGAGGCCGGGGCGCCTTCCCCGAGCGCAGCCCAGAGCCCAGGCGGAGGCTCTTCGCCAGCTTCCGCATTCTGGACCGCCCGACATCGGCTCGGGATATCACAGTTAGCCTCAAGTCGGGTATGTCCCTCTACAGGAAGAACATGCAATAATAATCCTCAAATAGTCCGGCGACGAATCTTCGCGCTCTTCGCATCATACAACACGTATGTTTTGATTATCTTGTGTGTTTCTTTCAACATCCGCCTCTAGGAGGACATGCCTGACCTAAAGTTAGCCCTGGGAAACGTGTTGGGACTTCGGTCTGGGTCTCACAAATGTTCGGATGCAACTCCTGGGAGGTCAAATTCTGATTTTGCCCTGGTCCGAAATCGGGCTTGATCTCGCTCGATGGCCTGAATCCCGTTTAATCCAGCTTAATCCCGCTTAGTCTGCGGCCTAATCTGGCGTAACAGCCCCCCAAAGGGGTTTAATTCTCCCTAATCTTTGCGACGAAGACCGCCCAGTAGTCTTACAGTAGTTGTCTCCTAACAGATGGGGCCCGAGTGTATGGGGTTGGCGCATCGCGCCGCACCGCCGATGCGCCAGCGGTGCGGCTCGATGTGAAGCTCGATCTCCTCCGCGCCGACCCGACGTCGCCGCTGCAGCGCTGACGTCGAGGGTGCATCGACGATGCATCGCCGATGTATCGGCGATGCATCGGCGATGCGGCGCGATTATCCGACCGCATCTAATGCCGAAGAAGCAAAAGTTCCGCGCGGATTTCTTGGATCTGCGCTGGTCCCCCCCCCTCTCCTGGCGGCGCCTCTGGCGCCGCCCCTGGCGCGCTCCGCGCGCCAGGGAGGGGGGCCCCAGCGCAGATCCAAGAAGTCCGCGCGGAGCGCCAGAAG
Organism: Prorocentrum cordatum; assembly: GCA_963575745.1. Taxonomy (NCBI): domain Eukaryota; class Dinophyceae; order Prorocentrales; family Prorocentraceae; genus Prorocentrum; species Prorocentrum cordatum. The sequence goes on along the minus strand of CAUYUJ010011925.1, from coordinate 40,328 downwards.
GTTATCTTTTAGCAGTTTGTTCTTCTTCCAGGTGCGGCGCGATTCTCCGACCCCATCTGCTCGGACCCCATCCGTGAGCTCGCCCTGGGTGAGTGTTGGGCCTCGGGGGGGGCCGAGTGGCGGCAGCAACAAGGTATCGGATGTGTATTGGGTCTGGCGTCCAGGAGCTTGGCTTCGTCCCTGCTCTTGCCGGTGGAGGGGGGCCACAACTCGGGCCTCGCCTCCTGCGGCCCATCGGAACGAGCTCGGCACCCCGGGAACGCCCTCGGCGAGGCGCAGCTGCTGGAGTCAAGGGAGCAAGAACACGCAGGGCTCCACCGTCTGAGGGACACACGCAGGTCTGCCGGGCTACGAGGGACACACGCAGGGCTCCACCGTCTGAGCTACAAAGGCCACGAGCTGAGCAGCGAGAGCCGCTACCATAGCTACGCGTGCCGCCAGCTGAAGTACAAGAGCCACGAGCAGAGCCTCGAGAGCCTCCTGCACAGCTAAGGGGATCACCTGCTGAGCTTCGAGGGCATCACACGCACTGAGCTACGAGGGCCGCAAGCAGAGCTCCAAGAGCCACCTGCGCTGCGCGTGCACCCGCGGAGCTTGCGAGGGCCTTTCGAGATTCACCAGCGCTGCTACCAGGGAGCGCCCCCTGCGCGACGAGAGCCGCCAGATGAGCGACCGGGGCCACAGGCTGACAGACGAGAGCCTCCGGCAGAGCTACCGGGGCCATCAGCTGAACAGCGAGGACCACAGGCTGGTGCACGAGGGCCACTCGCAGAGCTGCGATGACTTCCGGCCGAGCTACGAGGACCGCCTGATGAGCTCGAGTGGGCCGCCCACGACTGCATCTACAATCTAGGCCATCGGCCTTGGGTCGAGAACTGCGGTTTGCAAGGGGAGCGCACGGAACACACATCTTCAGCAGCTACTGGAGCAGAAGCGGCACACCACGAAGAGCAGAATAAGCACAGGCCCCTTCCAGAACACAGACGAAGTGATCTGGGACATGAGTGTTGTGAGAAGCTCGGCAACGACAAGGCGGAAAGGGTACCGTCGAAATCGGGGACCCAAGGAGACCAAGTGACCGATCACCACAGGCGATATAGTCGAGGCGAAGCTCGGCAAGAAAACCGTCGACGGTGGAGGAATACAGATCGACGCCCTGCAGACTACGGTCCGACGGGAGGACGGCCGAGAGTCCACGGGAGGCAGACTTACAATCCGGCGGAAACCGCACACGCGAAGCCACTTGTGCAACATGCTGTCGGCATAACATCAAGAACCAGCACAGAGCTACGGACAAGGTAATACAACTGCTGCCCTACTGGCGAGATGCCACGTCTACATCAAGTGCATGATGAGCGGCCCGGCTGCTCCTCCCCCTCCCCATCCTCCTTCTTATCCTCCTTCTCCTCCGCCTTCTCCTCCCTCCTCCTCCTCCTCCTCCTCCTCCTTCTCCTCGTCCTGCTCTTCCTTCGTGGGCCTCAGGATGTGTAGCAAAGAGCCTTGGGCGGGCTCCCCTTCTTCCTCCCCATTTACGGAAAGTGTCGCCCAGTGGCGTCCAGGGGCGCCCCGCACTCGTGCCGGGCTGGCCGCCCGCCCCGCCAGGTGGCCGCGGTTGTGCAAGCGCGGCAGGGGACGCCCGATGGCGCTGAGTAAGTAACTAAGCGTGAGGAGGAGGAGGAGGAGGAGGAGGAGGAGGAGGAGGAGGAGAACCGGCGCAAGCCCAAGACACATCAACGACGTTGAAATACACCTTCTTTCGAAGATTTGTTTCAGAGGCCCCTGCAAAGGGTCATTTCCACCGAGGAAATGCCCCGTTTGGGCACAACGCACCAGCCTCAGGGTTTCAACGTCACGAGTTAACCTCGTTGTTACGTCGCCGCCGCGAATCAACGTAAGTGTTGCGCCCTGACAATCCTGAATCGCTCTAAACCGCCGTTTCTGGTACGTTAACCATGTGCGCGGTGCTGAGGCGAGACCCCCACATTTTGAAAACGACCCGCCCTCAACCTATGACGTTTTTGCAAGCTTTTAGCCCGAATGTGCGCGGCGCTACGGCGAAAAACATATTTTGAAAACGACCTGCCCTCAATCCGCGAAGCCTTTGCAAACTTCTAAAACGAGTATGCGCGGCGCTCAGGCGAGAGCCACATATTGAAAACGAGCCGCCCTCAATCCGCGAATCTGTTGGCAAACTTCTAGATCGAATGTGCGCGGCGCTGAGGCGGGAACCACGTTTGTACCCGCGAAACTTTTGCCCACGTTTGGAAATAATGCGCGCGGCGCTGGGGCGAGAAACACATTTTGAAAACGACCCGCCCTCAATCCGTAAAGCCGCTGCAATTGTAAACCAACGATTGTGCGCAGCGTTAACGCGAGAGCGACATTTTGGAAACCACCCGCCTTTAATCCGCGAATCCATCTGCAAATCTTAAACGAATGCACGCGGCTAGTAGGCGAGAGCCACATTTTGAAACGAGCCGCCCTCAATCCGCGAAGCTCTTACAAGTTTCTGAAGCGAATGTGCGTTGCGCTAACGCGAGACCTACATTTTGAAAACCACCAGCCTTCAATTTGCGAGCCTCTTGCACGTTTCTCATACGAATGCGCGCGGCGCTGAGGCGAGAGCCACATTTTGAAAACCACCCGCCCTCAATCCGTGAGACCCCTGCACTTGTTTGACACGAATGTGCGCGGCGCTCAGGCGAGAGCTACATTGTGAAAACCTGACGCCCTCCATCTTTGAAACTGTTGCCATTGTTGAAGCGTCGGGCGAAACGCCTGGCCCGCCTGTTCGACCAGCTTTGGTGTGCGACCGGGAGGAGCTATCC
>CAUYUJ010011925.1:10000-30000 GCA_963575745.1 Prorocentrum cordatum | reverse complement strand
AGTAGTAGTAGTAGTAGTAGTAGTAGTAGTAGTAAGTAGTAAGTAGTAAGTAGTAGTAGTGGTATTAGTAGTAGTAGTAGTAGTAGTAGTAGTAGTAGTAGTAGTAGTAGTAGTAGTAGCCGTACTCGTAGTAGTAGTAGTAGTAGTAGTAGTAGTAAAAGTAGTAGTAGTAGTAGTAGTAGTAGTAGTAGTAGTAGTAGTAGTAGTAGTAGTCGTAGTAGTAGTAGTAGTAGTAGTAGTAGTAGTAGTAGTAGTAGTAGTAGTAGTAGTAGTAGTAGTAGTAGTAGTAGTAGTAGTAGTCGCCCTCCCCCCCCTGAGCTACGCCGGGCACAAGACTACCCGCCCTTCCGCTTCAGCATCCATTTGTTGCCGTGGCAGGCCCATTTCCACCCGTCAGGGTTTGGCACGTCCACCACCGCGCCCGCGGCGCCATAAAAGTTCATTGGATTGAATTCTTCCCCCTGCGCCTCGGCCCCCCCGCCCCTTCCATTCCCCCACCTTCTGTTTCGTACGGGGACTTGCGGGGGGCCCTGCAACGAGAACCCTAGAGGCCCCCAGGTGGCAAGTTCGAAGGACAACCTTCGGTATCGCATAGAATGGAGGCCAACAAAAAAGGATTCCCTAGGAATTTCTAAGGATTCCTGAGGATTCTGGAGGATTGGTTTGGATTCCGAAGAGTGCCTGGGCTTCCGAAGAATCCGAATGAATCCCGAGGAATTCCCAAGAATCCGAAGGAATCCGGAGGAATTCCGAAGAATCCGAAGGAATCCGACGGAATTCCGAAGACATTCCGAAGAATCAGAGGGACGTTTGAGGAATTCCGAAGTATCCGAAGGAGTCCTGAGGAATTCCGAAAGAGGAATCCAAAGGAATTCCGAAGGAGGAATCCAAAGGAATTCCGAAAGAGGAATCCAAAGGAATTCCGAAGGAGGAATCCAAAGGAATTCCGAAGGAGGAGTCCAAAAGAATTCCGAAGAATTCCGAAGGAATCCCAAGGAATTCCAAAGGAATCCGGAGGAATTCCAGAAAGGAATCCTTAGGAATTCCGCAAGCATCCTAAGGAATTCCGAAGGAATCGTACGGAATTCCGAAGGAATCCCAGGGAATTCCGAAGGAGTCCCAAAGAATCCGGAGGAATTCCGAAGAATTCGAAGGGATCCGGAGGAATTCCGAAGATCCAATCCGTGGTTGGAATTGGTCTCATTTTTGGTTGGGTTGGAATTGGTTTCATTTGTGGTTGGAATTGGTTCCTTTTCTGGTTGCAATTCGCTCCAAATGGTTGGAATTGGGACCAGTCGGTTGTAATTCGTTCCATTTCGGTCCGGACCCCCCCCCCCCTCCCCCCGTCGGCGCTGGAAAGGGAGCCGGGGAGGGGGGGGCTCTCTCGCTTTTCCTTTCTGCGCCGGAGAAGGTGTGTAGGGACGGCGGAGTTGGGAGTAGGGAGTGGTGAGTAGTGAGTAGTGAGTTAGTGCGCAGTGAGTAGTGAGTATTGGGTAGTGAGTAGTGAGTAGTGAGTGGCGAGTAGGGAGTAGGGAGTAGGGAGTGGGGAGTGGGGAGTAGTGAGTAGTGAGTAGTGTGTACTGATAAATGAGTAGCGAGTGGCGAGTAGTGAGTAGTGAGTAGTGAGTAGCGAGTAGCGAGTAGTGAGTACTGAGTAGGGAGTAGCGAGGAATGAGTAGTGGGTAGAAAGAAGTGGGTAGTGAGTAGTGGGTGGCGATTAGTTAGTAGTGAGTAGTGAGTAGTGGGTAGTGTGTAGTGCGCAATGAGTAGTGAGTAGTGAGTAGTGAGTAGTGAGTACTGAGTACTGAGTAGTACGTAGTGCGTAGTGACTAGTGAGTAGTGAGTAGTGATGAATAGAGAGTAGTGGGTAGTGGCAGTGGTAGTGAGTTGTGAGCAGCGAGGAGGGAGTAGCGAGTAGAGAGTAGTAGTGAGGAACGAGTAGGGCGTAGTGAGCAGTGAGTAGAGAGTAGTCAGTAGTGAGTTGTGGGTAGTGATTAGTGAGTAACGAGTAGCGGGTAGTGGGTAGTGAGTAGTGATTTGTGGGCAATGAGTAGTGAGTAGTGGATAGTGGGTAGTGGGTAACGAGTGGTGATTAGTGAGTAGTGAGCAGGGGGTAGTGAGTTGTGCTTAGTGAGTAGTGAGTATTGAGTAGAGGGTAGTGAGGAGTGAGTAGTGAGTAGTGAGTAGGGAGGAGGAATCAGTGAGTAGGGAGTAGTGAGTAGCGAGTAGTGGGTGGTGGGCAGTGACTAGTGGATAGTGAGTAGTGAGTCGTGAGTAGTGAGTAGGGGGTAGTGAGAAGTGAGTAGCGAATAGCGAGTAGTCAGTAGTGGGTAGTGAGTAAAGAGTAGTGAGTACTCTTTTGGGCCGGATAGGCGTTTGGGTTAGGGTGAGGACTAGGGGTAGGGGTGGCGGGGGTCGGGTTCCAGATTCAGGGGGCGGCGTGGCGAAAGGGGAGGGGGGCCGCCAAAAGGGGGGAGGAGGGGGGAGGGGTCGGACCCCCCCCCCCTGTTGAAAAGGAGGGAGGGGGGGGGTCCGACGACGGATCGGGGAAAGGGGGGGAGGGGGGGGGTCCCCGACGACGGATCGGGGAGGGGGAGGGGTATATTCTAATAAGGAACACATCTAATACGAGGTAGGTAGGTGGAGATAGGCTGGCCACCTCTTGGGGCCCTCTTGGGGCACCTTTGGGAGCATTGGGAGCGTTCTTGGGGCCATCTCGGAGGAGATCGATCAAAGAAGGGAGTTCCTTAATTACGGTCCCCCTTCCAGGAGGCCAAAATGGGGCCAAAACCTTAGTTAAACAAATGATTGTGGCTTCCTCGCCGGGGCCGTTTTGGACGCTCCAACTACCCGCGGAAACCCCAGTCCAGGTCCAGGGGAGGGGGTAGGGGTAGGGGGAGAGGTCGAGACTCCCTCCCCGCCCGCAAGCGATCTCGCTCACTCCCACCCGCCCTCCCAACACATACGTAGCACCAGAGTCTGGCCCGAGCCTCAGCATATTCAGCAGTCGTCTTTGGATGGGCAGATACTGGTGGCCAATCCGCCGCCGCCGCCTCCGCCACCGCCGCCGCCGCCGCCGCCCGCGCTGCCAAATCGCCGCCGCCGCAGCCGCTGCCCCCGCAGCCGCTGCCGCCACCGCCACCGCCGCCGCCGCCGCCGCCGCCGACCCCGCCGCCGCCGTCACCGCCGCCGCCGCCGCAGCCGCCGCAGCCGCCGCCGCCGCCGCCGCCGCCAAGTGTACCTGTATTGTATTTTGACAGGGATGGTGGGGGGAGGCCGCATCGGGTTGGCTGCGCATGCTCCGAAATTGGAGGCAGAATCTGTGTTTTGTTATGTGTTTTTCCAAGGATGGTGGGGGGTGCCCGCATGGCTCCTGGTTGGCTACCAGTCGCCTGGGGGAGGGGGGGTTTATTAATAGGGAACAGTGATAAACCCCTCCCCGAAGGAGAAAATGGGGGGTGGAAGAGGAAACTCCCTAAAACACCTACGCCCTAAAGGGCTGGCGGGATTGGACGGTCGGCCCGAGAAATACGATCGACGTCGGTGCGGGGAGGGCACCCTGCTGCTCTTCGTGCCTGCTGCATGTTTGTGTGCATCCTGGGGGCGGGTGCCCTCGAGACTGCTCTTCAATTTGGCGGCGGAGGACCTCAAGGTTCTTGAAGGATGGTATGCTGTCCTAGGCCTGGCCGTATTCGACAGCCTTATGCGGAAAATGACAGAAGATGCAGCTTCGAAGATTGGAGAGACGGGGGTCAATGCAAACGGGGGTCAGCCAGGGCACCGAATCTTGCAGGATCCTGCGAAGATCCCTTCTGGCTGAGCTGACCCAGGTTAGCGGTCCGCTCGTGGCCGCGAGGCGGCCGCGCATATTGGCTGACCCGGGTTGTTCCTGCATTGCAGGTTTTGATTTTCTGCTGACCCGGTTCTGATTGACCTGGGTTAGCAGATCCCCGATGGGTTGTACACAATTGTATCTGCGCATTGCCGAGGCAAGCGAGATGTCCATTCAGGGTATAGGCGGGGGGGTATAGGCGGGGGTGCGGGGGGGAGCGTATGGACCCCCGAGCTCGAAGAAGAGAAACTGCATAAGCATAAACTTTCGACGGTCCTTCGCAGATTTCTGGGATCTGCGCTGGAGCCCCCTCGTGGCGCCGCCGGCACCGCCCGTGGCGCGCTCTGCGAGCCAGGAAGGGGGACTCCAGCGCGGATCCAATAAATCTGTGAAGGACTGTCGAAAGTTCATGGTTATGCCGTGTCTTCTTCCCCTGCACGCGCCCACTGACTCCTCGATGGGGGCGCGATGTCTGGCCCCGCCCAGGGACGGTGCGGGTTCGCTATTGTATCGGAGCCCGTTGCCGATCTATCGGCGATGTGTCGGCGATTCCAGCTTGATGTGTCCTCCCCCATGGACCAGGCTCACCCCCAAACGTTCCCTGCCATCCTCCTCCAGCAGCCCTACCCCCCAAAGACCCTCACTTCTGGGGAATGGGGGGCCCGATCCAGCCCAGAGGCAGTAGGCCCCGCAGGAGACAGCCTCGGCCAGGCCTCTAGATCGCCCCATCTTAGCCTCCTCACCGGTCCGGGCATGGCCTCCCCCGGGCCCCCCCCCGGAAAGGAACGCCGTGTCAGCCCGTTTCGGGGGTCTGCGTTTCCCCGCGGCCGCGCCTCTCCCCATTGTCCGACCTCCTTCTGTTGGACCCTTCGCTGCGCTGCCGCCCAGCGTGCCTGCGCACCCGTCTCTTGTTCTCGCCGAGCCTGCGGCCGAGCAAGTCTTTTTGAGGCTTGCGGTTCTGAGCTTGCCCGTCCCTTCCTGGGCCCCCCCATGCGGCTCCCAGCCGGCCACGCCGTGGCCCCCAGCCGGCCACGCCGTGGCTGATCTACAGCGAGATCGAGCGCTGATCTAGAGCGAGATCAAGCGGAACCTCCAGAGCTCCGGCGCCGTGGCTGTGCTGTCTCACGACGCGAGGCGTTCCAGGAAGGGCCTCGCCGTCGAGGTTCGCAGGAGTTGGCAAGGGCGGCGGAAGCCTGCGGAAGTGAAACAGTGCCGCCTCCGCCAGCGGAAGCTGGCAGAAGTAAAACATCGGCCTCCCAGGAGATGGCAATGGTCCTCGGCATCAGGCCCCACGGAGCCCGCCATGTGGGCGTCGGGGGCCCCGTTGCCTCGCTGCGGTTTGCTCTCTCCCAGGCAGCGCCATCGGGGGTCACCAGTGGGGGATGGCCGTCTCCTGCTGAGGATCGACGGCTGAGGAGGATGAGGGCGGATCAAGCATCAGGGCTCGAGCGGAGCATTGTTTTTCCCTACCTAGGCTCTGCCTAGAAGGGTTCTTACTTTTAGGCTTAAAGGGCCGGGCAGTGGGGCTCGCCCCGGGCAGTTCCCCCGGCATCCGCCCCGCGGTTCCCCCAGTGACGTTCCCTTAGCTTCGCGTTGCTTATCTAATCTTAGCTTAGCTTATGTCATCTGACCTTAGCTTAGCTTCATCTTACCTCAGTTTTATTCCCTACCTAGGCTCTGCCTAGAAGGGCTCATATTTTAGCTTAGCTTGAGCTTAGCTTTAGCTTAGCTTGAGCTTAGCTTTAGCTTAGCTTTAGCTTGGCTTTAGCTTAGCTTTAGCTTAGCGTTAGCTTAGCTTCAGCTTAGCTTTAGCTTAGCTTCAGCTTAGCTTCAGCTTAGCTTCAGCTTAGCTTTAGCTCAGCCTTACCTGAGCATTAGCTTAGCTTTAGCTTAGCTTTAGCTTAGCTTTAGCTTAGAATTAGCTTAGCGTTAGATTAGCTGTATCTTAGTTGTAGCTTAGCTTTAGCTTTAGCTTAGCTTTAGCTTAGCTTCAGCTTAGCTTCAGCTTAGCTTAGCTTAGCTTTAGCTTAGCTTTAGCTTAACTTTAGCTTTAGCTTAGCTTTAGCTTAGCTTCAGCTTAGCTTCAGCTTAGTTTCAGCTTAGCTTTAGCTTAGCTTTAGCTTAGCTGTAGCTTAGCTGTAGCTTAGATTTAGCTTAGATGTAGCTTAGATGTAGCTTAGCTTTAGCTTGGCTTTAGCTTAGCTTTAGCTTAGCTTTAGCTTAGTGTTACTGTTACTACTAATGCTGCTTTCCTAGGGGCTCCAACTCCTATGTAGGGTCGCACTGGGATAATTTTTTAGTTACCTAGCAGCGAAGATTGATAGGTTTCTAGTAGGGTCAAAAGAGAGCATCTTGACGCCCCAGGGGGGTCTGGGCGCGATCCCGGGGAGGATGCCGGGGATTCTTTTTTTAGCCAACAGTAACGCACTTCGTGGTCTTCGAGTTCCCAGAACTCCATTCCAGGGCCACATTTTGAATGCCCGGAGCCAACTGTAGGCCACTTCGTGTTCTTCGAGTTCCCAGAACTCCATTCCTGGGCCACATTTTGAATGCTGAGGCAGGCTGATGCTGAGGCTGAGGCAGGCTGAGGCTGAGGCAGGCTGAGGCTGAGGCCGAGGCTGAAGGCAGACTGAGGCTGAGGCTGAAGCAGGCTGAGGCTGAGGCTGAGGCAGGCTGAGGCTGAGGCTGAGGCAGGCTGATGCTGAGGCAGGCTGAGGCTGAGGCTGAGGCTGATGCAGGCTGAGGCTGAGGCAGGCTGAGGCTGAGGCCGAGGCTGAAGGCAGACTGAGGCTGAGGCTGAAGCAGGCTGAGGCTGAGGCTGAGGCAGGCTGAGGCTGAGGCAGGCTGAGGCTGAGGCTGAGGCAGGCTGAGGCTGAGGCTGTGACTGCGACTGCCGTTGCCACTGCGACTGTCATCGCGAATGCGACTACGACTGCGAGAACAGCAGAATTCTACAACTGGATTCTCATCTGAATCTTAAGGGGAATGCTTCCAGATATGCTCCTACACATCGCTGTTAGGTTGCTTTGCCATCTCTGAGGCTGAGGCTAGGCTGAAGGCTGCAGGCTGATGCTGAGGCAGGCTGAGGCTGAGGCTGCAGGCTGAGGCTGAGGGCTGAGGCTGAGGCCGAGGCTGAAGGCAGACTGAGGCTGAGGCTGCAGGCTGAGGCTGAGGCAGGCTGAGGCTGAGGCTGCAGGCTGATGCTGAGGCAGGCTGAGGCTGAGGCTGAGGCTGATGCAGGAGGCTGAGGCAGGCTGAGGCTGAGGCCGAGGCTGAAGGCTGAGGCTGAGGCTGAGGCAGGCTGAGGCTGAGGCTGAGGCAGGCTGAGGCTGAGGCTGAGGCAGGCTGATGCTGAGGCAGGCTGAGGCTGAGGCTGAGGCTGATGCAGGCTGAGGCTGAGGCAGGCTGAGGCTGAGGCCGAGGCTGAAGGCAGACTGAGGCTGAGGCTGAAGCAGGCTGAGGCTGAGGCAGAGGCAGGCTGAGGCTGAGGCTGAGGCAGGCTGATGCTGAGGCAGGCTGAGGCTGAGGCTGAGGCTGATGCAGGCTGAGGCTGAGGCAGGCTGAGGCTGAGGCCGAGGCTGAAGGCAGACTGAGGCTGAGGCTGAAGCAGGCTGAGGCTGAGGCTGAGGCAGGCTGAGGCTGAGGCTGAGGCAGGCTGGCTGAGGCAGGCTGGCTGATGCTGAGGCAGGCTGAGGCTGAGGCTGAGGCTGATGCAGGCTGAGGCTGAGGCAGGCTGAGGCTGAGGCCGAGGCTGAAGGCAGACTGAGGCTGAGGCTGAAGCAGGCTGAGGCTGAGGCTGAGGCAGGCTGAGGCTGAGGCTGAGGCAGGCTGATGCTGAGGCAGGCTGAGGCTGAGGCTGAGGCTGATGCAGGCTGAGGCTGAGGCAGGCTGAGGCTGAGGCCGAGGCTGAAGGCAGACTGAGGCTGAGGCTGAGGCTGAGGCTGAGGCTGAGGCAGGCTGAGGCTGAGGCTGAGGCTGAGGCTGAGGCAGGCTGAGGCTGAGGCTGAGGCTGCAGGCTGAGGCTGAGGCAGGCTGAGGCTGAGGCCGAGGCTGAGGCTGAGGCTGGCAGGCTGAGGCTGAGGCTGAGGCAGGCTGAGGCTGAGGCTGAGGCTGAGGCTGATGCAGGCTGAGGCTGAGGCAGGCTGAGGCTGAGGCCGAGGCTGAAGGCAGACTGAGGCTGAGGCTGAAGCAGGCTGAGGCTGAGGCTGAGGCAGGCTGAGGCTGAGGCTGAGGCAGGCTGATGCTGAGGCTGAGGCTGAGGCTGAGGCTGAGGCTGATGCAGGCTGAGGCTGAGGCAGGCTGAGGCTGAGGCCGAGGCTGAAGGCAGACTGAGGCTGAGGCTGAAGCAGGCTGAGGCTGAGGCTGAGGCAGGCTGAGGCTGAGGCTGAGGCAGGCTGATGCTGAGGCAGGCTGAGGCTGAGGCTGAGGCTGATGCAGGCTGAGGCTGAGGCAGGCTGAGGCTGAGGCCGAGGCTGAAGGCAGACTGAGGCTGAGGCTGAAGCAGGCTGAGGCTGAGGCAGGCTGAGGCTGAGGCTGAGGCAGGCTGAGGCTGAGGCTGTGACTGCGACTGCCGTTGCCACTGCGACTGTCATCGCGAATGCGACTACGACTGCGAGAACAGCAGAATTCTACAACTGGATTCTCATCTGAATCTTAAGGGGAATGCCTCCAGATATGCTCCTACACATCTCTGTTAGGTTGCTTTGCCGGGATAATGTTTTTGTTTTTGCGATTTTCGTTTTGAATGGAGAGGCCTTACGGCCGGTGCCGCCGACCCTGAACGACGACGACGACGACGACGACGACGACGACGACGACGACGACGACGGAGGCGAATGACGACGAAACCGACGGCGGCGGGGGCGGGGGCGCCGGCGGCGGCGGCGTCGGCGCCGGCGCCGGCGGCGGCGAAGACGACGACGACGACGACGCCGACGCCGACGCCGACGCCGACGCCGACGCCGACGCCGACGCCGCCGCCGCCGCCACCGCCGACGACGACGACGACGACGACGACGACGACGACGACGACGACGACCCTCAACGACGACGGCGACGACGACGACGACGCCACCGCCGACGCCGACGCCAACGCCGACGTCAACGCCGACGCCGACGCCGACGCCGACGCCGACGCCGACGCCGACGCCGCCGCCGCCGCCACCGCCGACGACGACGACGACGAGCGCTCTTGGGGGCCTCTTGAAGGTAGTTTTGGAGCCTCTTGGGAGGCTCTTGGGGGCCTCTTGGGAGCCTCGTGGGGGCCTCTTGGGGCTTCCTGGGGGTCTTTTGGGGGCCCCTTGGGGCCTCTTGGGAGGCTTCTTGGGGGCATCTGGGGGCCTCCTGGGAGTCTTCTCAGGCCGAGGGCTCGAAATGTCTGTTCGGGTCCTCCGCCTGGGCTCCCTCTTGGAGCCGTCTTGGGGGGCCTCTTGGGCTGTCTTGGAGGCCTGTTGGGCGGTGTTGGGGCCCTCTTGTGTCGTTTTGGGGCCCCCGTTGAGGCCTTCTGGGCGATCTTGTCGGTCTCTTGGGCTGTTTTGGAGAGTCGGGAAGCCGACAAGGCGAGAACGCCAAAGCCTTTCATAAACTGCAGGAGCATCTGTGATTTTGTCCCTTGGGGCCCTTTTGGGAGTGCTCTTGGAGGCCACCTGAGGCGTTTTGAAAACCTCTGGAGCCGTCTGGGGAGTCTGGAGGCTACTTTGGCGTCCTTGTTCGATAATTCTGCGATTCGGGGCTCTCGAGGACCGTCACGGGGGCCTCTTTCGGCACTCTTGCCGCGTCTTGGGGCTTTTCTGGGCCCCGCAACCGCCCGAGGGGGGAATGCGTAACTGGGGGGCGACCCAACCTCCGGGACCCCCCCCTGGGGCCCACCCCCTGGGTGTCAACCCTTCTGGCCCCCCACCACCCTCGCGGGGGAGGGATCAATGGGAGGGGCTTCCCTTCGGCTCGGCTACGACGTTGCTGGATGTCGGTTTGGCTGGCGCGCCCAAGGAGGAGGGCCCAGGGAAAGAAGACGGGTGACGGAGACGACGATGGACGGAGACGACGAGGCGACGACGGAGACGAAGACGACCACGCAGACGACAAGGAGACGACGGAGACGACACGACGACAACGACGACGACGACGACGACGACGGCGACCAACGGAAGAGCGTCTTCCACACGCCGACAGGGTCGGCGGATCTCCTTTCGCAGCTACTACAGAGCGAAGACAGAACTAAGAAACACGGGCACACAACGACAACGCAAAGCACTGTTTAGCTCGAGGCCTGGCGAGCGAGCATCGAGGAGGTGCTTTGACGCTCTTGGGCGCATTTGGGGGTGGTGTTCGGAGATGAGTGGGGGGTCCAGAGGGGTCCTCTTCCTCGAGGGGGTGGCGGCGTCCAAGAGGTGGGTGGGATTCAGGGCTCTGGCTAAACGGTGTTTGTGCGATTTCGTAGGCCGTGTTCGTTTTGAGTATGTTTCGCAGCAAAGGGCAGAACGAAAACAGCACAACGGACAACGAACACGACACAAAAACGAGAGGCACTTTTTAGCTCGAGGCCTGGTGGGGACTGGGCTGCGGTAGATGTGACTCCGGGCGCAGCAATGGACCATAACCACAGCTGAGTGGATTCTGCGGGATGGCCCCTCGGGAGAGAATCCACCGACCTCGACATGAGCAATCAGGGTGTAGCTGTGGTCGATTTGGCCGTCTGGGACGCCCACATCGACCACAACCAGTACGAAGCTGGTCTTGGTGTTCTGATAGGTGTTGGCATGCGCAGGACATCCCCCAGGGTGTGTGTCCTTGATGTGGTTGTGGTCGCCTGCTGCCCCCGCAATATCGTGGCCAGGACCGTGATGTCTCCCAGATGTCAGGGCTCCCTCTTCTTTATTTTATGCTTAAGTCGGGCATGTCCCTCTACAGGCGGAATATTCAAAGATAGTCAAATAATAGTCTGTGCGCGTTTTTTTTGGATTATTTCTGCCCATTATTGGTTATTTTGGGCTAATTTTCAGATTTCCTCCAACAGCGGCCTGTAGGAGGACATGCCCGACCTAATCTTATGTTTTCTCCATCCGATGCGTACTATTCAGTTTCATTTTCTTTCAACACACCCCCGAATCCCACTTGTCCGCGCACATGCCTTGGGCCATGTTTAGGGGAACGAAAGATGATAGAAGCATAGCATAAAAACTCGGAGGTCCGCGCGGGTCTCTCGGATCGGCGCTGGACCCCCCTGGTGGCGCTTCTGGCGCCGCCCTTGGCGCGCTCCACGTGCCAGGGAGGAGGGTCCAGCGCCGATCCGAGAAATCCGCGCGGACCTGCGAGTTTTTATGTGTAAGTCATTATTCGTTCCCTTAATGTTGCGCGCCCCCTCCTCCTGGCCCCCCTCTTTGGCGCACCCCTTCTCTGGGGGACCCCACACGCCTCCGGCGCCCTACTTCCGAGGCCTCAGCGGCGGCTGCGCGGGCGCGGGAGGCACCGAGATCTGCCCTGCTTCGCTTCCTTGACGTCGTCGAAGTTCTCTTCGTCCTCTTCCTCCTCGCCTCCGTCAGCCTCGAGCCAGCTCGTGAGCACATACGCGCGGAGACGGCAGCAGCCCAGCCTCTCGGCCTCGCGTTTTTTCCACCTGCGCGAGCGCAGGTGTTGCCGCTTCGAGCCCCCCGCATGGTGCGCCCCAGCAAGGCGAGAAAGGGATCTTAAGCCCTACGACGGGAAAGTCGAGTGCACACCAGCACAGCCACAGTTTCTCTCGCAGCCAGTGCCACTGTATTTGGTTTCCCCAGGTCGATGGATGGTAAGAGCGCTTCCGCCTCGATCCTCAAAGATCGGGGCTCGGGGTTGTGGAAAAGTCGTTCGCTGAGCTGCTCTGATACGCCCTTGTTGAAACACAACAGCCGTGCTCATAACGTCCGTGTCAACACGCTGCGTATTGGCTCGGCACGTTGGCCCACCTTTTGGCGAACGTATCGCGCCAGACCTACGTGTTCAGTCTGCGTGTTGAGCTCCGTGCCAACACGCTACGTGTTGCGTGTTGCGTGTTGCGTATCGGGGCAGGTCAGTCCAGGGGGCACAGCCAGCGGAGATCATTCAAGGTCGAACGTTTCACGCTGTGTCAGAATCCAGGGCCGACGTCGTCAGGGCAGGAGTTCGCAGCTCCTGATTGGCATCGTTGCATTACGCTTTCCACAGTCTCGAGTCCACAGCCTCGGCGCCGCGCACATGGAGCACCTTGCTATCGATTGGCATGTTGTACGTTTTCAAGCTGCGTATTGAGCTCCGTGGCAACCCGCTACTGGTTGCGTGGTGCGTCTCGGGGCGGCTAAGGTCGTTTGAGCTTTTCGGGCCTCTGGGTCTGCGTGTTGGCTCGGCACGTGTTGACCCACGTTTTGGCGAACGTATCGCGCCAGACCTACGTGTTCAGTCTGCGTGTTGAGCTCCGTGCCAGCACGCTACGTGTTGCGTGTTGCGTATCGGGGCAGGTAAGTCCAGAGGGCGCAGCGGAGATCGTTCAAGGTCGAACGTTTCACGCTGTGTCAGAATCCAGGGCCGACGTTGTCAGGGCAGGAGTTCGCAGCTCCTGATTGGCATCGTTGCATTACGCTTTCCACAGTCTCGAGTCCACAGCCTCGGCGCCGTGCACATGGAGCACCTTGCTATCGATCGGAGTGTACACCAGACGCGCTGCCGCTCGAGCGGTTCACCCACATCAGCTGCGTCTCTTGGAGAAGAGGGCCGCCCTGTGTGAGACCACTCCGCGGGCTTCACCATCAGATCAGGGGGTCGGGACCCGTTCCCAGCCCTCGGGGCTTCTCAGAAACGGATCTGGGACGAAAAGGTCCGGCCCGTGGGTGCCGCATTCGTCCCGAACGGCCGCGGCCGCCAGAGGGCGGACTTTCTGGCCCGAAAGTTGCCAAGGGTTCACGACGAGGTTGAAACCCCCAGCTTCGAGAATCGAGGGTCCACGCATTCTCACCCTCGTGACCACCCCTCGTCGCCACGGCCGAACGCGGCTCCAAGAGTTGCTGAGTGAGGGCCCTGGGAGGGGAGGGGAGGGGTCCGTGGTCAGGGTGGCGTTCCTGCCTTTGTGCTTGCGTTGGGCAGGTCGCCGCTCACGCCTTCCAGGGCCAACAGTGTTTCCTGTGAGGGCGAGTGGGGACGGGCATGCCATGCTCGTGCGTTCGAGCTGGCCAGCTTGACCCCCCCTCGCCCCTCCTCCCCCCCTACGCCCACAATAGCACAATCTGAATATACTTCTCTCCTCCCCCCCCCGAAAGTGGTAAATAGTTGCCCGCCCCCTTCCGCGTATCTGTTCACACGCAGGATTTCAATCATTGTTGTTTTTGTTAGTATGTGTCTTCCCACTCCGACGCTTTCGCTCCCCCTCCGCGTCTGTTTTTGGCGCATGCTGTGCACGAGCTGTGCTTTCTTGTGCGTTCGCGTATTGTTTTTGTCCCACACGATGTGCACGAGTTGTGTGTGTGTGTGTGTGTTTATGTCCGTTTTCAACTCCCTGGCCTCTCCAGACCAGCCCAGTGCTCTCCAAGACCGGCCACGTACCCTCCAATATACTCGGTGCCATACCAGGCCATTGCATGCATTGTACTGCCATGTTGCGTGTTGCTATGCGGTGCCATGTCTGGCGCCGCAATGCGAGGATATGCATTGCTTCGCTACACAATGCCACGCCCTGACATTTCATGCTACGCTCTGTCGTGCTTCTGCAGCAGGGTACTTTCTGCTCCCAGCGCGTTCCGAAAAGCCTTCTCTGGAACGCGCTGGGTCCCGACAGCCACCTATGACAGTCATTGCCGGGCTAATTTCGTTGTGCGTTGCGCTGTGAGTGTGCTTTTCTATAGGCGTGTTGTGCGCTGCGCCTTACTGCGCGTGAGACGTAGCAGGCATGGAATGGGCTTCCTCTACGTGCTAGTTCATGGAGCAAACATGCTATACCGTGCTGTGCTACGCTATGCATCGCGTGCCCTGTCAGGATCCGTGTCCTCTTCGACGTTCGATTGTGCGAACACAGAGGGCATTACGACATGGCAAAGGATGAGAGGGAGGGGCAGGACGTCAGATGTGACGCCAGCTCGCATAGCTTGACCCCTCCGCCCTCCCCCCAGCCCTCTACAATTACAGAATATGAATACTACTCTCCTCTCTCCCCTGCTGTCCAGAGAGTCTCCCGTCCTCTTCGTGTATTGTTTTTTACACAGGATTTCAGTATTTCTCTTTTTCCAAAGTGTTTTGTCAATTAGGTCTTGCCTGGTTCTTCCAATGTGGTGCTCCCGCTGCAGCGCCGCCCTCATTTCCGATCATCGGTCTTTCAAAATCGTGTTCCCGCTGCAGCGCTGGCCTCGTTACCGCGCCTCTGGATGGCACTTGGCATTCGAAAGCGTCCACATCGGGCAGGCACGGTTGCGGGGGACATGGAGCGGGCATTTGACAGGCCTTGTCCTCTCGTAGACGGGCCATTTACCCTCTAAGTCATCTGGTGCCATGCCACGGCATGCAATGCGATGCTGTGTTGTGCAACGCTGTGCGATGCCATGCTTTGCGTTGCTATGCTTTGTGATGCAATGATTCACCACGCAACGCCACGCCATGCTATGACATGCTAAACTCTGCCATGCTCTTCTACTCCATGCTATTCCATCCATCGCGTACCCTCTTGGGATCGTTGCCCACCTCGACATCCGACGGTGCGAATAGATCTGAGATCTTCGCCATGGTAAGGGATGGGAGGGAGGGGTAGGACGTCAGATGTGACGCTGGCGCACCTGGCTTGTCCCCCCCCCCTCCCCCCTGGTGCTCTCCGTGACCCCCGTCGCCCCTCCCCCTCCGCAGCCGGGCGCGGGGCGTCCAGGGGGGCGGGGAGGGGGGGGCAGGGGCGCCCCCCCCGCCGCGCCTTCCCGCCCCGCCTGGCGAGGCGGCGTCGCCCACGCGCCCGGTGGCCTCCACGCACGCGGTCTTCCTGAGGGCGGTGGGCATGCTGGGCGCGGCGGCAGGCGAGAGGGGCGGCGGCCGGCGATGGCGCGAGGGCGGGGGCGGGGGCGGGCGGCGAGAGTCGAAGAACGAACAGCGGCATAAACATAAACTTTCGGAGGTCCGCGCGGATTTCTTGGATCTTCGCTGGGGCTCCCTGGCGGCGCCTCCGGCGCCGCCGCTGGCGCGCTCCGCGCGCCAGCGACGGGGGGCCAGCGCGGATCCATGAAATCCGCGCGGAGCTCCGACAGTTTGTGTTTATGTTGTTGCTTGCTCTTCTAAAGAGGCGCGCGCTCATGCACGCACACTTCTTAGGCGGTCGCGGCCTCGCAGGCAGCGACGAGGCGGAGAAGGTCAAGCACAGCGGCCGAGACCTAAGCCGCAGCGCGCCCGGGCTGGTTCAGCGGGGGAGCAGCACATACCCATTTGGGCGTGGATAGCGAGGAGCAAGGAGAGCACAGACTAGACGCACACACGAACGCACACACATACACACGCGCACGCACACACTTTTTACGTCGGCGGCTAGGCAGAGTCGCTGCGCTGGCGATGAGGCGTAGGCGGGATGCACGGGGGAGGGAGACACGCACACACACGCACACACACACACGCACGCACGCACACGCACACGCACACGCACACGCACTCACGCACACGCACACGCACGCACACGCACACGCACACGCACACGCACACGCACACGCACACGCACACGCACATGCACACGCACACGCACACGCACATGCACACCCACACCCACACCCACACCCACACCCACACCCACACCCACAGCCACACCCACACCCACACCCACACCCACGCACGCGCACGCACGCACGCACGCTCGCACGCACGCACGCAGACACACAAACAAACAAACAAACAAGCAAATACACACGCACACATGCACACGCTCACACATACACACACACACACGCGCACGCGCACGCGCACGGGTAGGCGCACACACAGCGCACACACTAATACAGACACTGACACACACAGACACAGACACAGACACAGGCACACACACACATACACACACACACACACACTCGTACACATACAAGTACACATACACATACACATACACATACACATACACATATACATATACACATACACACATACGCGTGCACGCACACAGGCGCATACACATACACATACACGAACACGTACAAGCATACATGCACACGCGCACATCATATTTTAGAGCAGTGCATTGCTGTAGCGGCGGAAGTGGCTCTGCACCCCTGTGTAACCTACGAATCATTGGTGAGTGGTGGTGATCATTGGAATTGACCCTTGTTTCCGCGATTCATTCCGACCAGTCAGTACAAGTTCCCCCCGGGCAGAGTGCAGCGGGTATCGTCCAGGAGCTGGACCCGAGCCCAGGCCTTGGCATCAGCAGCGGCCTGGAGGCAAATGGGCACACGGACCCCAAGGCTCCTCGTTATCGTGTTTCTCTTGGTGCCACACTGGTTAATGATGCTGTCCGATCTTATGTGGATGTCAAGCCCGCAGTCTGGGATACGGTTAAAGGGGGCCCTGACTCAGTCCAGCCGCCATCGTGCGCAATATGCGCGCACAGTGGTTTCTGCAGGGTGCGACCCAGGTGCTGCTAAGTCGAATTTTGTGGAGAAGGCAGCCGAGGCACCCCTGGCGGGACAGCACCGCCTCCAGAAGGCCAAAGATGCAGCCAACAAAGCCCGTGCCTACTCGCAAGTGCAGCACGCAATGGTCACGGCATTGGAAGCAGACTTGGTGAAACCTGAGGAGGCAGCAGCCCAAGCACGGGGTGCATCCACAACGCTCCAGCCAACCGACTTCGCCCCTTTGCTCGACGAGTCCGAGAGGCCCTGACCGCGATCAGTGGCGCGAGCACTCCAGAAAAAGGCTTTTCGGAGAGGCGTCTCATGTTTTGCAAAACTTGGTGTCGGACGCGGGGAAGGTAGCCCTTGCCCCTGCGGCATCCTCAGCGGCTCAAACCCGGCATGCTCCAGCATGTGGAGCCATTCGGAATACGGGCGCGGCCGCGCCCGCAGATGCTGATGGCGCAGATATTTTGTTTGACCGTTTGATGGTTGAAGAACCAGGAGGGTTGCTGGCAGGAACTTCCAAGCATGAGATCACACAGCGGTCCCGCGAGGCCTTCGAGTTGCTCCGCGAATGGGCCGCGCGGGGGAAGACGAGTTCCTAGCCCAACTGCCAGATGTCGCACATGACTAGCTCCCGCAATGAATGCGCATGCGCATCACGGTTTTCTTCGCGACGCGTTTCGGCGTCCCGATTCCTGCGGTGCAAGGGACGAATTTCACCATCGATTGCAGTCGTGAGGTGGCACTCGAACTTGCCAAGACGGGGTGGCATGCCAATCTATTCCTGGCAGCTAATGCAGCACAAGGGCGACCTGGGCATAGCGGTGTGCTGCAGTATGCGCCCCGTGCAGGGACGGGGCAGTTCGACGGTGCTGGCAGCTCGGTCCTCGTCGACGGGCGGGCTGTGTTCGCGTGTCACGCTGGCTTTGCACTGGGGGAATCTTGCTCGTTGGTCAACATGTGCCTGCATGCGGGTATGAGGGTTTTGGCGCATAGTGTGTCCCTTCTGCAGCGGGTGGCCAGCATGCCCTAGGTGCTCGGGCGGCCTTTCCATCACCAGTGGTGACTTCAATGTGGAGCCCCACGTCCTCGAGCCCTCGAGCATTCATCGTTTCTCAGCCAGCGTGCTGCCCCAGGTGGCGGCGCGTGTCGGCCGGCGCAGACTGCGAACGATTTCTCCGACATGTCAAACCGTTTCAAAGTTGCAGCAGCAGAGGTCTTGCATGATTGGGGGCTCGGGCCCCGCCGACCCGCGCGCCCCGCCGTCGGCGGCGCGCAAGTTGACAACCTCGTCGAGATCGCGCGGGTGCCGAAGGCCTTCCCTGCCACCTTTCCCGTCGGGGCGCATCGCGCGCGATTTCGCCGCCGACTGAGGCCGCCTGCAGGACGAGCTGGGGCCCGATGTTTCAGCGGAGCGTCGCGAGAGATTTCCAGCGGGGCCGCAGAGTCTCATTTACGTGGCCTCTCAGGGCATGGCGCTGACCAGCGCGGCGGAGCCGAGCGCGGGCGCCAGCGCTGGGGCGGGCCCGCGCTGGCCCGCCAGCTGCGCCGCGCACGCCCGCGATCAGCAAGCAGCCCATGCGGTTGGAGGGCGCGGCCCGGGCTGCGGCTGACCACCTTATTCGTTGAGAGCGAAAGCAGCGCGCTACGGATCGACGGCAGAGTTTGCCCCCTGCCTCAGCAATTTGTCGCGTGGTCAGTCTGCTCCGCAGCTGCGCGTGGAACTGCGCGAGCGACGCGGGCATGGCGCGCCTGTCTTGCAGCGCGAGGCAGATCGCCGAGGGCGCCGCCCCGCGCGACGTCCAGGAATCTCGGCTCGGACGGAGATTGGGTCAATGTCCAAGCTGGCCAAGGCCACTCCGCTCGTCGCGCGGCCGCCGCAGAATTGAACGCCGCCACCGCGTCTGGTATGGGAGGGGCGCTCACGGGTGAGATGGGCGCGGCGAACGCCTGGGCCGCGCAACGAAGCGGGCGCTGGAGGACCAGCGCAGCGCCGCCAGCAGTGGATTGATCCGCCGACATCGACCAGCGACCAGAACGACCCACCGCTGTTCAGCCCAGAGCAGCCTGTGCACCCTCAAAATTATCGGAGGAAGTTGCTTCGTAGCGCTGGGCGATGCTTGGGTGGGGGCCTCCAGCTGATCTTCTGGCACTCACTGCAGAGCGGCGCGCGTGGCCTGTCCCCATTGACCAGCGGGCTTCCATTCCCAAGAGACACGGAGGGGTCCTGCCAATTTTTTGGCCCACGGCTTTCGCGGGATTCCACGGGCGCCCCGGGCGCCCCATCGCAATCATGTGGCAAGAGGTTCGCAGCCGCGCATGCTGGCGGGCATCAGCAGGCTAAAGCTGCGATCGAGCAGTCTTGCATCAGCAGGCATGGGGTGAAGGGGCGGCAATGGAGCAGCCCGACGATCCCCGGGGTCACCAGGGGCGCGGTTTCCGGCGGTTGGGTCCGTGGAAAGCGATCGAACATATCCATCGCAATTATCTCTTGTGGCCCGCGCGCAAGTTCCGGGATCCACGCGCGCGCGTCACCGCCGCGGGCTGTTTTTCTGTCGTGGGGGTCGATCGGATTAATGTTTTGGCGGTGGGTCGCAGGGCGCGTCAAATTTCGCGGCGGCAACATGTCGCGCGTGCAGCGTAATTTGGGCATGCGGTTGAATGCCACAAGATTTAAACATTCACGTGGTGTATATTTCGGGGTGGCGTCTAGAATTCCCGGGGGGGGGTCCGTCGTTGCCGCGCGCCGCCGCCGCGCTGCCGCGCGGTGCTTGGGAGATTCATTCGCGACCGAATGCGGCCGACATCTGGTCGCACGACCACGCGGCAAGTGCTTGCACTTGGCGGGGGCAGGCAGCGGCGCCCCTGTCTGGGCGGTCGCGCGCAGGATGTGTCCCTTTCCTATGGCCGCCTGGTGGCGGCGTATATATCGGCGCCCCGCGCAAGCTGAGATGTCCGCCATTGTTGCTCGAGGTGCTGGCTGGTACTTGCAACGGGGCCGGCGCGCTGGCACTTGATGGCGCAGTCATCATGTAGCAGCCGTGCGCCGGGCAATTTTGCAGGCGGCTCACTCGAAGACCACGTTCATGAAGTTTTACTTGTCGGGATCTCTTGATCGAGTGGTTCAGGCGTGCTCGACGGCTTCCCCAGCCATTGCAGTCGATGGCATGGCATGGTGCTTCGGCGGCGCGGGGGGGGGGGGGAAGCTGGGGTCCTTGTGAATGGGCTCGTATGCAATTGTCGCGATGCCTAGCGTCCTCGACTTCGCCGGGGCGCGATCTGCAGGCCAAGCACAAGAAGGCAGCGCGTGCCCGGCCGGTCGAGCACGCGCGCGACCTGGGCAGCCCGCGCCTCGCTCGAGATAACATCTCTGGGAGCAGGCGCAGCGGAAGGTGGGTGCCGCGCTGGACGACGCCACCGAGGTGCAGGCATGGGACGCGGCCATGCGCGGGGTCTATGCCCAGCTCAACTCGCGACGCAGCATCCCGCTGCAGCCCCGAGGAGGCCCTTCGCGGACGCGGTGGCGGCCAGTCCGCCTGGAGCCAGCTTTGCGCGGGGCGAAGCCATCTCCTGGGGCCCGCGCCATCGAGACGGCCGCC
>CAUYUJ010011925.1:0-5000 GCA_963575745.1 Prorocentrum cordatum | reverse complement strand
CCACGCACCCAGGGACAGTGTAAGACCGTTCGCCCCCCTCGCTCTGATAGCCCAGCGCGCACGTCCTCCTCCTCGTATGCCTCCTCTTAACAGCTTCCTCCCAGAGGTTTTCTCGTCATGATCTTGAGGAGCGTCGACCTCGGCGGGGCCCGGGACTTCATCGGCCAGCGGCGCACTGGGCAGGGGAAGGATATTCCAGGCAGGGAAGCGGTCTCGAGGCGATGGTCTTAAATCGGGCTTGTCCCTCTACAGGATGAATATTCAACAGTGACAAAACATAGTATGGGGACGCTTTTTGTTTGCCCCGTAATTTTTGAATGTGTGTTGGGTATGTGTTGACTACTTCTTATTTGTCGTCCAAAAATCCGCCTGTAGGATGACATGCCCGACCTAACGATGGTCTTGCAGCGTGCACAGCCCACGGCTCTGGAGGTGGAGCACGGCAGCAGGGTCGCGCCGCACTGACGTGGCGTCGACGCCACCGCTGGCGCTCCAGGAAGCCCGGAATCGGCCAACATCGAGCGATCCGCGCTGTCTCTAGGCCTCCTAGGTGGGGTCGGAGTTTTTGGGGTCGGAGGATTGCGCCGCATCGCCGATGCATCGCTGATGCGGCTCGATGTGAAGCCCGATTTGCCTCACGTCGACGTCGCCGACGATGCGGCGCGATCCTCCGACCCCATCTACTCCGACCCCATCAAGGAGGCCTCTACTGTCGGAAAGCCGAGATCGCTCCAAGCGGAACGATCCACGCGGGCGTCAGAAGCGAACGCCGCCGTCGTCACGACGCGAACTTGCCGTGGAGGGAACGACGAACGACGAGGCGAAAGGACGAGGAAGAACGGCCAGGAAGGGTGAAGGAGTATCCTCAGGCTCTCGTCATTGCTGCCTCTGCCGTGCCCGCCTCTGCGCTGCCTGCCTCGTCTCTCCAACACTATCTCATCCCGCTCGCTGGCCGCTGGGGTGCGCGACCGAGCTTCACCCGCACAAACAATCGACTACACGTACGTAAGAGGGACCTTTCGTTGGAGTGACCTTTGGTGCAGGCCCACTGGGGCCCCCCGATCGCTGACTGTGGTGGGACATCAGCGGCTTGCGTGCTTGGGGTTCGCCCCCCCCCCTGAAGCCTTCCAGCATAGGCCACTTCGTCCTAGGATCAGTAACTCTTGCGTGCAGCCGTAGCAAGGGAAAAGGACAGAAGGTTTCTGCCCTCCTCCCAATGTCAGCTGTTCCTCGTCGGTAGGAAGCTGATGTGCCGTGCTGGTGCTCTCGGGTGGATCATTCAATTGCGAAATGAGATGGCCCCCCCCTCTGTCTCGGCTTTGATGGTGCCCATCCAGTTCAGCCCCCCTGGCCGCCTCCAAGCAGAAGTCGTCGCGCGCGGTGCACCTGTAGGTGGTGCCAAAACCATTGTTCTGTCTGCCACCAGACCTCCAGCGAACGTCAGGGGAAGCTGACGGCCAGTATTGTCGAGCTAGACCCTCTGCAAGTCTAGCCCGCGCTCCAGGGACCAACACAATGCAGCTTGCGACGCGAAGTGCATGCGGTGGGGAAGGAACAATCTGGAACACCAATCATAATGAATGACTCTAGTATGACCTTGATCATGTCTTCTGGCCTCTCGTTGTGTCATCAAGGGGGGATCTGATATGTCCGACAGTGGATGCGGCATGTACACGCGTAATTGCATACACACATACGTACATGCATACATACATACATACATACATACATACATACATACATACATACATACATACATACGTACATACATGCATGCATACATACATACATGCATACATACATATACGCATAAGTACATACACACCTGCATACATGCACATACATGTACATACATACATCCACACATCCATACGCACATACATACATACGGTACATGCATACACACTGACAGGCGTACATGCATGCATACATACGGACATACATGCATACATACAGCCATACAGACATACATACCTACAGACACACATACACACATACACACATACACACACATACACACAACCACACATGCACACATACACGCGTACACACTTGCATTATGCATGCATATACACATACATACATGCATGCAAACATACACAAACACATACAGACGTACATACATACATACATACATACATACATACATACATACATACATACACACATACATATATACATACACACAAACAATCACACCTGCATATATACATACATATGCACATACATACATACATACATGCATGCATGCATACATACATACATGCATTCATACATTCATACAGTCATATATTCATACATTCATACATACATACACACATACACACACATACATACATACATACATACATACATACATACATACAGACAGACAGACAGACAGACAGACAGACAGACATACATACATACATGCATACACACATGCATACATTCATACGTGCATGCAGCATACATACATCCATACATTCATACGTGCATGGGCACATTCATACACATACATAGATGCATGCACATAAGTGCATAGTAATAAACTAGCATGCCACGTCTATATACACTTGGAACCCCTCAGGGCGAAGGGTAATACCATACTTCGAAGTATAGTTTTCTCGGTCGATCGAGCGTTTGACGAGCATTTAAGTCGTTACATATGTAATTCGGCATCCATATATCCGCGTTTCTTTCGGTCGCAGCTCGGCAGAGGCAATCCGCGCGGGCGCTCGCAGTAGTCGGGGGCGCTGACTAATGACTTGCTCGGGTGCAAGAGAGGAGGTGCGGGAAGACAGGCCGGCCGCGGAGGAACCGGAGGACGAGGAGAGCGCTCACGGCTGAAAGAGTTCTATGGTGAGCGCGCTGGTGCGGCCAGCCAGGGGTGCGGTGCCAGGGCAGCGGACGCGGGACGGCATCGCAGTGGGCCGTCTTGGAGGCCTCCTGGGCCGTCTTGCGGGCCTCTTGGGGCCTCTGGGGCCGTCTATAGTTTCATCTTGGAGCGTCGGAAACCCATGAAGGCGAGAACGCTGATATCATGGATTAGCCTTGGGGTAATCAATGATTTCGGCATTCTGGAGGTCCGTTTGGAGCCCTCTTGGGGCGTCTTGGGGGCCTCTCGGGCCATCTGAAGGACACCTTGGGCCGTGTTGGGGCCATCTTAGCCGTGTTGGGGGCATTGTGTACCGTCTTGGAGACATCTTAGGGCCATCTTGGGCTCCATCTAGTGGGGCCATTTTAGCCGTCTTGGGCGAACTTGGAGGCCACCTTGGGTCACCTTGGCCGTCTTGGAGGCGGGCGTTGTACAGATTTCTGGTCGTCCTGGACACGGTGGCGCGTCAGGCCGAGATCCCTTTTGGAACCCTGGACGGGCCAGCGCACCCTGAAAATTGGCACGCCGCGCGCCCCTGTTGCAAGCCACGGGGGGCGGCGGATGACGGAAAGCTCGCGTTAGCGTGCGGTCCGTTAGTCGGAAGAAATTGGACTTGGGGGAGTTCGAGGGGGTTGGCATCCGCGGACCCGGATCTAATTACCCTCCCGCCTTGTTTTTTATCGAGTAGGACGGTCTTCGGGGCTTAAAAACAGCGTTTCGCTCGAGACATCATCGGAGAACGCTTCTTGGGCGCTTCTTGGGCCGTCTTGGGCGCCTAAGACAGCCCAAGAAGCGGCCAAGACGGCGCCCAAGACGGCCCAAGACGGCCCAAGAAGCGCCCAAGACGGCCCAAGAGCGTTCCAAGAGAGCCCAAGACCGCCCAAGGCGGCCCCTAAGACGTCCCAAGAGGCCTCCACGACGCCCCAGGAGGCGCCCACGAGGCGTCCCAAGAGGGCCCCACGAGGCCAAAATCATTGACGTTCTAAAGGAAAACGTGCATTTTTAGCATATACGGCTTTTCGCCTTTCATGGCGTTGAAGACGGCCCAAGAGGCCCCCAAGACCGCCCCAAGACGGCCCAATATGTCCCCAAGAGGCCCCCAAAATAGCCCAAGAGGGCGCCAAGACGGGCCAAGAGGCGCCCAAGACTGTCCAAGAGGCCCCCAAGAGCGCCCAAAAAGGCCCAAGAGGCCCCCAAGAGGGCCCAAAAACGGCCCAAAAGGGCGCCAAGACGGCCCAAGAGGCGCCAAGACAGCCCAAGACGGCCCCAGGACGGTCCCGAGAAGGCCCCAAGAGGCCCCCAAGAACGCCCAGAGACGGCCAAAGGCAGCCTAGTCCCTTCACCCCCGCAGCCCAGAAGCCCCCAGGAGGCCCCAAAGGCCCCCGAATAGCCCCAAAAGGTCCCCAAGAGGCACCCAAGAGGCTCCCCAAGAGCCCCCCAAGAGGCCAAAAATATTCCCCAAAGGCTCTTAGCACCGCGGCTCCTAAGAGCGAGCGGTGACGTAATCGAGCTGGTAAGACCAAAGCTCCCAACCGAGAGCTGAGACGTAAGAAGTTTTTGACGCCAGGGCACAGGGACGGGCGGCAACGCGTGGACAACGAGCGGTCCACGCAAGGAAAACGCGGGGTTCTGGAAAGCTGGCAGCCCAGACGCGGAAAACGCAACGCGACCCGACCGCCCCCTCCAAAACAAGAAACGCGCTCAAAGAAAGCTCCGCGAGTCTCCGAGGCTGAGATAGGACAAGAGCGAGGGGAAGGGAGTCAATAAGAGGTGTAAGAGCGGACGAGCCAGCGATCTCGTGCTTTCTGAAAGTAAGTGCGTTTTCCGTCCCCGTGCCAAGCAGGTCTAATGGCCTTCGGCCCATTTCGCCACCGTGCCTGGGTCGTGGGCCAGAGGCGTCTTAGAAGCCTTTTGGCAGTTCCCGAAAGGTCTGTTGCGGGCCGCCCGGAATCATCATGGTGGCTGTGTACGTCGGCTTGGGGGGCTCTGGGGGGCCTCTTGGGTTTCCTCGCTGGGGGACTCTGGGGCCTGCTGGCGGTTTCGGGGCAATCTTGGAGCAAAGGGTTCGGAGATTCAGTTCATGCTCCCATCCGGGAGCCTATTGGGGCCGTCTTGGGGGGCCTCTTGGGGCGATCTTGGGGTT
>CAUYUJ010011924.1:15000-20373 GCA_963575745.1 Prorocentrum cordatum | reverse complement strand
CAACGCTCGGTCTCGTGCGCCTCGGCGCACATACGCAGACTCGCCCGAGTGCCGAGAGCAATCAACCGCCTCAGCCGAGGCAAGCGGGTGACCGATCCAAGCAGCCAAAGCGACTCAGCACGCTCGGCAGCTAGCAGAAGCTACGCTGCGCGGTCTAGCAGGCTGGTACACAGCAGGGCTGTACGCCGCACTTGAGAAACAACTAGGGCCTTTGGCTCACTGGCCTCGGGCTGACCGACGATGCTCCTCAGGCCTGCGGAGGTCGAACCAGAGCGTGGGCGGACCTACGCTCTCGGGTCGCCCTCCACGTCGGGGGACGGGCAGGGCACTGTCGCGGAAACGCGCCAGAAGCTTCATTGAGCAGAAGGCGTGCAAGCACGCCGAGACGGAGGCGAGCGCTCGACTGCCCCTCCCATCAGCAGAGCAACCCGTCGAATTGGCTCCTGGCCACAAAGACGGACTGGTTGCATTGCCGAGGGTACGGGGCCCGATCCCGAGTGAGGGCGAACCTTCACTCCCGGGTCAGCCTCCAAATATGAAGGGCGCAATGCGCCAGGCAGGCAGGAAGCATGCTTAAATGCGCACCGAGCGCAAGGCAGGACAGCGCCAGCCAACAACTTCGCAACACCTCCCTCAGGCCGAGCCTAAGCTGTACAGTTGCAAGGCCGCTGACATCGGAACCCGATCCAGTGTGTAAGCAGGCCAACACACCTGGTCCAGATTCCGCTCAAGACACAGCAGCTGGCAAACGCGACAAAGGCAGCCTGAGGCTGCCAGCGAGGCCCGCCGAACGGCGGTGCCGAAAATATGAAGGGCGCTCCGCGCCTGAGGCTGACTAGGCGAAACAGGCGCGCGTAGCTGCAGGACAACACCTCGCCAACAACATCGCAACACTTCCCTAAGGCCGGCCCTAGCTGGACAGTTGCAACGCCGCTGGCAACGGAGCCCGATCCTGAGTGTAAGCGGACCTACACATCTGGTTCAGCTGCCGCTCAAAGACAGAGATATGGGCACGGAGCGTGCCGCTAAAGTATGTAGCGAGTGCAGCACAAACAAGACCCATCAGCAGAGCAACGCGTCCCTTCGGCTGCTGGCCTCACTCTGGACTGGTTGCATTGCCAATGGACGGAGCCCGATCCCGTGCGTGGGCGAACATTCGCACCTGGGTCAGCCTCCGCTGAAGCTGGCTGCAAAGGCAGCCGCAGCTGCTAAAAGGCAGCACCGAGCACAAAGCCATGCTGCAGAAGTGACGGAACCCGATCCCGTGTGTGGGCGAACCTACACACCTGGTTCACTTTCCGCTGCGATCAGCAGGCAGCTACACGCGCGCGCGCACCGAGCTGA
This sequence comes from Prorocentrum cordatum, assembly GCA_963575745.1. Classification (NCBI taxonomy): domain Eukaryota; class Dinophyceae; order Prorocentrales; family Prorocentraceae; genus Prorocentrum; species Prorocentrum cordatum. The sequence continues at coordinate 19,029 of CAUYUJ010011924.1, read as the reverse complement.
GGCCATGCACGCGGAGAGATACAGCCGAGGGCAGCGACAAGCGACCTGACCGGCAGCAGCGCAACTGTCCTCCGGGCTCTTGGCCTCGCATGGGACTCGTTGCGTTGCCGACGGTATCGGGCCCGATCCCGCGCGTGAGCGGACCTACGCTCATGGTTCAGGCCCGAACTGGGCGAGAGAGGCTAGCGGCTAGCCGTCCACTCGCCTGCGCAGGCGGCGCAGGGGCTCAGGGTCACCGGTGCTGCCCTGCCCTGCTGGCTGCAGCCCTCGCTTGCGGCGGCCGAGCTCCGCCTTCTGCCCGTCGTTCTTGGGCGCCCTCGGACACTCCTTCACCAAGCCCGACATCTTGACACTCTGCGTCCAGTAGCCGCACTTGACGCAGAAGAGGTGGCTGCCTGCTCGCCATAACTCGTGGGAGCTGTGCGAACCGCGCCCCCGCCACGGCGGAAGCGCGGATGGAGGCGGGGGCGGCGGCTGGGCCGCCAGTGCTGCCACCGGTTGCTCGCGAGCTGCCGCGGCCGCGCCGCCGCTGCGAGACGAGGCCCCACCACCTCGTCACCGTCATCTGCTGCTGCTGCGCTCTGCGAACCGCTGGCCCGGCTGGAGTGAAGAGCCGCGCTCGCTGCGAGGAGAGCCGCGGCCGCGGCGACCGAGCCCGAGGCCCCCTCCGAACCCGAAGTCCACGAGCCCGAAATCGCCTCCTCCCGACCCGCGCACTCCTGGCAGTCCCCGAGCGCGTCGCTGCCGACCTCGAGCCATGTCCCACGCCTGCCGCGCGACCTCCACGAGCAGTCGCGAAAGCTGCAGCGGCTCCTCCAGCGCAGCTCGCGCCCCTGCCAGTCGCGCCGCACCGCCGCCGCGCCTGGCCCCTCGCGGCCGCCCGCGGCAGTCAGCTCCGCGTCGCCCCCCTGCATGGCGGCGCCCAGCCAGCGGAAGACCTCCCTGGCGAGGCGGTCCCGGCGCGGGCTGCGCGCGCGAACCTCATCGTCCGTGGGGTGCATCTCCGTGCCCTGAATGGCGCGAGCGTCCGCGCTGTGGTTGCCCCTGCGCTTCCAGGCGGTGATGCGCTCGGCCTGGGCGTCCGCCAGCGTCGCGTGGGCCTTCACCTTGTGGACCTTGATGTTGTTGTGGCCGACGCCCTCGAGCGCTCGCCACAAGCGAGCCCGTAGCTCTCGGTAGGGTCGCTGCCGCTGGAGGCGCCGCGCCTTGCCCGCTGCGAAGCCGTCCACGAGCAGCTGGCAGTCGGTGCAGATCCTGACTGGCGGGGGGGCAGTCCTGTTGCCCTTCGATGGCAGCTGTCAGCTCCGCGGCCCCCGGCTCTTGTGGGCATGGCCAAGGGGGCGGGCCGAAGATGCTGAGGGCCTCCACGTCGCGACTCATGGCGACGGCAGCCCAGCCACCCCTTGCGGAGACCAGGCTGGGGTCCAGGGCGCCGCCGTCAGTAAAGAGGTCGCCAGCAAGTGGTTGGCCCACAAGATCGGCGCGCCCTTCCTTGCGCGCCAGGCGCTCATCCGCGGGCAGCAGGAGTGAGCGCCTATGTTCGGGCGCCAGGGCCCTCGACCACAGCGGGCCCTCCGTCGCGTCTGCGCTGGCCATGCCGACGAGGGTCCCGCAGTGGATGTCGTCGGGCGGCCTCCTCTCGTCTGCGTCGTCATTGGCCTCCCACTCGGCGCGGCCGTGCGCGGTGGCAGGGCGCTGCCGCGCCAGGTGCCGCACAGCGCCGTGTGCGTTGCACCCGCGAGGGCGCCGGGGCGACGTCGCCAGCGGCCGCTCCTCTGCGAAGCGGCGCGCCACTGGCCAGAGACAGCCGGCCAGCGCGTTCTTGGCCGAGCTCATCTGTTTGGCCGCTTGCTGGCTCATCCGCTCGCGGCGCAGGGTGCGCCTGATGCTGGACAGGGCCCCCCCCTGCGGCCAAGTGCTACAGGCTGGGATGCCCGCCAACGCCCCTCCGCAGCAGCCGCTCACGGCTGGCGCCGATGTACTTGGAGAGGGTCGAAGCGCCCGCGGCCTTGAGGTCGACGGGCTGCTTCAGGCCGTTCAGGAAGAAGCCTGGTCGCAGAGCATCCCATCCCAGGCGGCGGCATGCCAGCGCGCAGGCCGAGGCGGGGCCCCTGCCTGAAAGGGCCTCAGGCCCCTCCGCAGCCCTCCTCGCCGAGGCCCCTGCGAACGCGCTCCCGAGTGCTCGCAAGTCCGCGCGGTCAGTGTTGAACTGCGCCGCCTTGGCCCGCGCCACGATGGGCAGCGTCGCGTGGTCGACGAGCGGGTCGCTGGCCAGGCGCTTGCTGGGGAGGAAGTTGAGGCTGAGGCTCTTGCCAGGCCCTCTGCCGTGGCGCACGGCATTGACCTGGATCCGCCACTTGGTGAGCTGCGGCGACGGCCAGCCCGCCGCGCTCAGGCCGTGCCGGGTGGCAGGCCTGAGCCCCGCGTTGGCAACACGCGCTGCTGCTGGTGTCTCCTGGGAGCGGATGGCGCGAAGCCTCTGCAGCTGCGCTGCCGCCTTGGTGTGGCGCGCCTCGAGCACCGCGAAGGCCTGGCCGTCGAGGCAGTAGTCCACTCCCAGGTTCTTGACCGAGTCGGCGATGGGAAAGGCGGTGCCCCCCATCTGCTTGGCCACCAGTGAGGCCAGCTCAGGCGAGCTCGCGAGCAACTCGCTCCGTCGCCTTGCAGCCCAGCGCCACGAGCTGCGCCACCGCGGCCTTGGTCGCCTGGGCGACGTGCGCCGCGACCTGTGCCATGGGGCCATGGCAGCCGACGCAGCAGTCGTCGAACATGATGGCGGGGGCGACCCGAGGCCCCAGCACCCGCCATAGGCGCGCGCGCCCATCGGCCAGCACAAGCAGGCCGCACTTGAGGAGCCGCCCTGCGTGCGAGCAACCAGCGATGAGGCCCGCATCGAGCAGGTGGGGTCGGAGACGCTACCGTCGTGCATGAAGCGCCGCGCGCCAGCATACAAGGTCAGCGACATGCCCAGCAGCCCCATCGTGTAGCCCACCTGGCAGGATGCTGCGGTCCTGGATGATCGCCAGGTCGACGAGCTCGTAGGCCTTCCACAGGTCGATGAGTGATGCTGCAGCTCCCTCGCCTCGTGCCTGCGAGGCCTCAACTCGGAGCGCTTGTCACCAATCGGCCTCTTCGGCCGCGCGCCCGCGGCCGCCCCAGAGTATACCGGCTACGCCTGGGTCGATCTCGGAGCCCCCGTGCCGCGCGTCTGGATGACGGACGCGACTCCAGAGGCGTGGAGACCAGCCCAGCAGGCCCATGGGCCGGAAGCCCCCTTGAGGCTTAGGAAGCATCACCACGAGAGAGTCGGTGATGACGTCGGGCCAGCCGCCCAACTCCTCGCACCGCATCCCGAAGTCGATGATGACCTCCAGGAGGGCGTCGCTGAGGTCTGCGACCTTTCTGGGGTTGAAGCGCCTGGACGTCTTGGCGGCCTAACGCGCCCGATCGGCCGAGGGCCTGGGCAGTGCCTCTGCCTCGGTGGGCGGTCGCCGCGGGCTAAAGCGATCGCTGTCCTGCCGAACCCGCCAGACCTCGGAGGTCCACTGCTGCGCCACGACCTTCACTCGGTCGGGGTCTTGCGCTGGAGCGCCGTGTAGCTCGTCGTCGGGTGCCCAGCCGCGCGGTCCTCGCCGATAGGCGTGGAGGCCCCTTGCACCTGCTGCCTGCGATAGGCGTGGAGGCCCCCCTGGCCGCGGATGGAGGCAAAGGCGGCGCCCTCCGCCTCAGCCGCAGCCCTGGCCTCGGCAGCCCATTCGGCCAGGCGCAGTAGGTCGGGGCAATCGGCCGCCAGGGCTACGCGCGCGGCCCACTGCGCCCCCAGCGGGAGGCCCTCCATGGTCGGGGGCCTCGGGGCTGCAGCACCTGCGCGCGCCTCTCGGCCGTCTGCGCTGCCGCCGCCGCTGCTGCCGTCGTCGCTGTCATCGCTGGAATCCGACGGAAGGCCACCGTGGTAGCGCATGAAATGCCTGACGGACTGGATGTAGTTGTAGTGCTCGTCGTCCGCGACTGCCCACGCGTCAAGGTAGC
>CAUYUJ010011924.1:7500-10000 GCA_963575745.1 Prorocentrum cordatum | reverse complement strand
GCTGTTTTGATGAGGAGCGGCCCATGTTTCCAGCCTTGTTGAAAAATGAGTCACGGCGCTTTCTCGCGGTCATGATGTCTGGGCCGTTCCACCCAAACAACACGGCATGTATTGTTTGTCCCATCTCCACAGCACGGGGGACAAGGTTGATCCAACAGAGGATTGTTTCAACATAGACCGTTACATCGAAGACCTGTTCCACAGAACCAGTTCCACTGACCAGGTTCCACAGACCCGGGGAGGGGGAGAGTGGGACACGGGAGGATGATGATGATGATGATGATGATGATGATGATGATGATGATGATGAGGAGGAGGAGGAGGAGGAGGAGGAGGAGGAGGAGGAGGAGGAGGGAGACGACGCCAAGGGAGGAGGACGAGGAGAAGGAGGTGGAGAAGACGGAGTTCGTCTGGACTTGCCTCTCCGAGTACCCCCCTGGAGGAGGGGGGAAGAAGACGGGGATAAGAAGGAGGAAGACCCCATGGCAGATGAGGAGGACGATGCCGAGGAGGCGGAGGAGGAGGAGGCGGAGGAGGAGGAGGAGGGAGAGGAGGAGGAGGGGGAGGATGATAGCATGAAGACGGAAACCGTCTTCCCCTGCCTTTCCGAGGAGGGTGTGGAGAGGATGGTGGCGATGGAGTCCGTCTCCGCCTGTTAGGTTGCGCCCGCTCGCTTGCCTGATAGCCCACCAGCCGCTGTCATGTCTCACAAGCTCGAACCGCCCGTTTGGGCCCGTCTGCCCGACCCTCCGGTAAGGGCTGCCCGCACGCTTCCTTCAAAGCCCAGCCCGTCCGACAGACCTGTTAGGACAAGCCCGACCCACTCGTGAATTTGGGCCCCCCACCCGACCTGCCCGTCAAGGCCCCGCCCGCTCGAGATCCCGCCCGCCTGGCCCGCCCGTTAGGGTCCCCCCGCCCGCTTGTTGGGTCCACCCGCGCCCGCCCGCCCGTTGGGGCCTGCCGTCGTCTTCGTTGTCGCCATCGGGGCGTGAAAAGCGACATTGAATCAAAAACGACCCCCGCTTTGTTGCCGAACCGTCCTCAAAAACAGCCCCCTTCAGAAACACCCCCCTCCAGCGCGAGATCTGACCTCCTTCGAAAACGACCCCCCTGCTCCCTGGACCTCTTGGAGCGCGTTCTGGCCATGATTTTGATACGGATTCGGCCGTGGCGACGAGGACGCCCTCCCAGAGGCGCACGCAGGCCCAAAGGCGTCCAGAAATCTTCGACCCTCGCGACCTCGAGCCTTGGATCCTGCATTCTGGAGCCCCCCTCGATTCTCGACCTCGCGAGCCGGGCGGAGTTTGATCGGCCCGGCGCGGTCGGCGTGGCGTTCGCCGAGGCCCGGAGATCGACACGAGCTTCCAGTCCATGATGGAGGCGGACGTGCAGGCCTCCACCACCTCTCGCTCCTCGCTTCCTCCCTCCGAACGTGGCGCCTCTGCCGCCACATCGAACCCTCCCCTCTTCTGCCGGGGCGCTCTCCTCGCCTGCGCCGCTCGCCCGCGGCGCGTTGGGATCCCTCGCCGACGGCTGCCACGTTGCGCTCGGCATCCGTGTCGACATCCATGTTGTGCGCTTGCATCTATGGTGTGCCGCGTTGATATCGATGTTTCTAAACAGCAGTCCTACTGGCATCGGCCCTCCGGGCATGGATAGCGGAGAGGGTACACGCAAAACCGTGGGAGATGCCCACCACGGCTGCATGAGAGAGGCGGACGCCATAAGCCATCTGGGCGTGGAAAGCAGGGATGGGACACGCACAACCGTGGGGCTGCCCGCACGGCGGCACGAGAGGCGGAGGACGAACAACGGCAAACGACCTTACAAGCAGCGAGGCGCGGGACCCCGGGTCGGCCCCGAGGCGGACGCGAGGAAACAAGCAAGTTAGCTTCAGCAGAGCCGAGCAAAGTGCCGTGCACGCCAAAGGGCGATGGCAAACAAGGAAGTGCAGAGCACGGAGACCCAAACCGGGGCGCGAGCCCGACGGCAGGAGGGCGGCGAGGCAGAGCCCAGCGCCGAGGCTGCCCCCCCGTCCTCCAGCGAGGCGCGAGGCGGGAGGCCGAGGCGAAACTGGGAAGGGACAGTATCGACGATCCGCCGAGGAGGGGGGCAGCGCGGGCCTGGGCCGCGCGCTGCGCGGGCCGGCCCCGCCCGCGAGAGGGACGATCGGCCTGCGGCTTGCCGGGAGAAGCAGCCTCCTCGGCCGGACCAGAGGAGCTGGCACGGGCGCGGGGCAGGAGAGGGCGCGCCAGGATACATGGCGGAAAGGACGATGTCGGCGCACCCGCGGCGCAGTGAGGGCTGGGGACTGCGGGCGCCGTCCGGGTCAGTCACCGCGGGGCTGCCCGCGACGGAGCCGCCCTGGGACGCCTGCTGGCGGGCTCCATGGTGGCTTCCGGCGGCCCCGTCGGCTCCTCCGGCGGCCTCTTCAGCGGCCCCGCCTGCGCGGGAGCGAGACCGCAGGCCGTCAAGTGCGGACGCACACCCGTGCGTGCCT
>CAUYUJ010011924.1:0-2500 GCA_963575745.1 Prorocentrum cordatum | reverse complement strand
GTCAGAAAGCTTCGGCTTACAACTCTGACGCTTGGAACAAGATTTGTAAGGGACTCCATCCTAAAGCGAAAAGGGGTCACCTTACTCTCAGACACTTACAGTGTGCTTTAAGCATGCAGCGGGAGCCAAAGTGCTCAAAACAAAAAATCCCTCCTCCTCCTCCTCCTCCTCCTTTTCCTCTGCTCCTCCGTCTCCTCCTCCTCACCTCCTCCTCCTCCTCCTCCTCCTCCTCCTCCTCCCTCCTCCTCCTCCGTCTTCCACCTCCTCCTCCTCCTCCTCCTCCTCCTCCTCCTCTTCCTCCTCCGTCCTCCCTCCTCCTCCCTTCCTCCTCTCCTCCTCCTCCTCCTCCTCCTCCTCCTCCTCCTCCTCCTCCTCCTCCTCCTCCTCCTCCCCCTCCCCCTACCCCGCTCGTTCCGAATCGTGCTCCCGCTGCAGCGCTGGCCTCATTTCCGTGCCTCCGCTCGTTCCGGATCGTGTTTCCGCTGCAGCGCTGGCCTCATTTCCGCGCTTCCGTTCGTTTCGACTCGTGCTCCCGCTGCAGCGGTGGCGTCATTTACCGTGCCATGCCACGGCGTGCAATGCAATGCTACGTTGGTACTGCGCTTTGCGGTGCTCTTCTACGCCATGCCACGCCGTGCTCTACAATGCATCGCGTACCCTTTCGGGGTCACTGCCCTGCTCGACATCCGACTGTGCGAGTAAAGAGGGGATCTGCGCCATGGTAAGGGATGGGAGGGAGGGGTAGGATGTCAGATATGACGCGAGCGCACCTAGCTTACCCTACCCCTTTTCCTCCTCCCCTCCCCCTGCCCCTCCTCCTCATCCTCCTCCTGCTGTTGCTGCTGCTTTCCCTCCTCCTCCTCCTCCTCTTCCTCCTCCTCCTGCTCCTCCTCCTCCTCTTCCTCCATCCCTTGTCGGGTACCAGATCCGAGGCGCTGTTTGGAGGAAGTCCGATACCGTTTACCCAGCTTCGGGTCCGCACGCCGTGTGGGGCGCGAAAAGCACTCACCCGGGAATGTTTTCAGGAGGTGTTGACCGGATTGCTTAATTTTCGAGTCCCTCGGATCGACCCCAAAATAAATTGCTGCACATGTCTCATGGAGTTATGCCACTCTCGTGTCGGCCGGCGGGATGTTCAAGTCCTTTCGGGTACCATTTCGAGACGTTGTTCTGGGGACGTCCTGTATCGTTTGCTCATGTCCGGGTCCGCACACAGCTACGATCTGTTATGTCTAAATGAGAACTGAAGCCCGATTCCGGCCCAGGGGGGCACTGACTGGGCCTACACTGTACCAGGTCCTTGCGGCCAAATGGGTCGGGGCGTTGATTCTGACCAGTGCCTCATCTTCATGCGGGTGGGGTATTTCATGATCACTACAGGCTTACATTGGTGTGGGATCTCGGGAGGTGAAAAGGGAAGACGCCGGTGCAAAGGGAGCTAGCTTCCTCCATACGAGTCACGGCAAAATGTCGTGACATGCTGTGCACCTAACAAGTGCAAATTGCAATGCACCTCGATCTTCTGCTCCCCATCCGAGCAACACCCCGCTACATCAGTCGAGCAGCGAGCGGGAACGCTAGTCTAAAGAGGGGCGCAATGCAAAGACGTGGAGGCGCGGCATCAGCGTTTCGCAAACGGAGGGACTCCTTTGCCGCGGGGGGTCACGATCGCTTCAGCTCGCAAATCCAACACGGGATCCGTCTCCAGCAACTGATTCTCGCACACTGGCTGGAGTTCTGCATCACATATTCTCAACTTCTCCACTCGAGCCCCCCTTCTGTGTCACCCTGTGCTTCACAGAGTATCAGATGCTCGACTCGAGGTCTGCGCCATCCTGCGTTCGAACGCTTCCTGGAGGTTCGCCACTCGCATGGCGCAGTCTGCCTCGAGGATTTTCAGCTGCTCGATGGACTCGTTCTCCTTCTCCGCCATTCTGCGCTCCACGTCGTAGGCGGAGGAGGAGGACAGGCGATGCGAGAAGGGGAGGCGGGCAGGACAAAGGAGGGACGAAGAGGGAGGGGAGGAGGATGTGGATGAAGATGAGGAGGAGGAATGATGGAGAATTCTAAACGCGTTGCGTAACCCCACCATGGCCGGCGCCTATGTGCGTTTGCCTTAATGCGGAGCATTTTGCTCAGTGCATGTGCACTCCACGCATCGCGTGTAATTTGCCGTGTTCCGTTGCCCCGGACATCGCTGTTGCCGGCTGACCTTTGTCGCGCGGCCGCCGACCAAAAAAAATAACCCCACCATCCCATTCAGAAACGATGCCCAGACGAGTTGCCCTGAACAGGGAAGTGGAGGAGCATACAGAGGGAGGAATACATAAACCGTCGCACCCCAACAGGGGAGGGAAGGATGAGGAATCGGAGGAGGAGGGGGGGAAGGAGGAGGAGGAGTATATGGAGGAGGAGGAGGAGTAGAAGGAGGAGGAGGAGGAGGAGGAGGAGGAGGAGGAGGAGGAGGAGGAGGGAGGAGGAGGGGGGAGGGGGAGGGGGA